>NGBS01000011.1:0-170212 GCA_002245135.1 Proteromonas lacertae
TAGATGGCGAGTATGTATTACTTAGGAGAGGGAGTTGAGAAAGATATTGCATCAGCTAAATCATTATTGAAATTTGTGGAGAAAGAAGAAGCTAAAAGAAAGAATAATCCAAAAGAAGAGGAATAAGTGATTTGTAATAAAAATATTCTAAATAAATACTCCAGTTTTGTTTTTCTATTTGTTCTCACTATTAATAGCTTATTATTTGTATTGTAGAATGTTTGCACACAATTAGAAAAAAATAAAAAAATACTATTCGTTACAAAATATCAAAGAATTTGCGTTTTTAATTTGATGGGTATTTGTTCTTCCCATGCCTTTGAGAATGATTTAAGTAATATGCTACAGGAACATATAAATGTTGATAAAGAAAAACAGAAGAAAATAGTGAAACTTCTAATTCTAGGTATTTATTTATTGAATATGATATAGGTCCTGGTGATTCAGGAAAGAGTACTATTAGAAAACAATTTCAGATTATCCATTGTAAAGGATTTAGTGATGCTGACAGAATTGCAGTATATTCATGTTTATAATATTTGTAGTATCGATCAATAATTCACTCTAACATAATCCAAAGTTTACAAGCTTTAATTCGAGGTACAAGAGATCTTCCTTTTATCAAACAGCCAATATTACCAGAAAACGCTGTATTTATTATTTTATTATTATAATCAATAGGAAGCTGTAAGTTATATATTAAACTGTAATAAAGTCACAATAATTAACAAAGAAGATGTAGAACTATTTACTGAACTATGGAATGATCCAGCAATACAAGCAGCACTACAATATGAGAATTTATTACAATTAGAAGGCTGCATTCAATATTATATGAAGGATCTGGAAAGAATAACTGACTTTGATTATGTTCCATCTGATGATGATATTGTACACTGTAGAAAACGAACCGTTGGAGTAGAGAAATTACAGTTTGTATATGAAGGTGCACAATTCTTAGTAGTAGATGTAGGAGGGCAAAGGAATGAAAGAAGAAAATGGATTAATCACTTCGATAATGTTGATGCGTTATTATTTGTAGCTAGTTTATCAGAATATGATCAAGTATTACGAGAAGATCAATCTACAAAGAGATTAGATGAATCACTTAATTTATTCAGAGAAATGTGTAAAAATCCCGATTTTGCAGAACATGATATGATATTACTACTAAATAAGAAAGATCTATTTATGGAGAAAATAACAAGGAAAAATGACTTGGCGAAATTCTATCCTGAGTTCAAATGCCCTGAAGGAAAAGATCTTGTGAATAGTGGAAGAGATTTTATATTTGACATGTATAAGAAGATATTTGATGAAGTTAAACACCATATAATACGATCAGATGGAAGTGAAGCTAATTTAGTATCATTTACTACTTGTGCAACTTCTACTTCTAGTATACGACAGACATTTGAAGCATGTAATGTACTAATTAGAAAGAGAAATTTAAGCTCTTCTGGTTTGTAGATTATGTTATTTTATATGTTGTTATTGTTGTAGATAATGTTCATTTAATATTTAATTTTTTCTTTATAATAATTACTGTTGTTGATTATAAATGCAATGAAATAAACAATTTACAACTGAAAAACAGATGAAAAAAGAAAGAAAGAAAAAAAGCTTTTATTCCTTTTCTTCAACTTCTACATTATTATTATTATTATTATTTTGTTCACTATTCAATGAATTACTAATATCATTTTTATGTTCAACAATCTCATGAATTGTATTGGTTACATTTTCACATAATTCATTTATTCTATCACTAGCAGTAGTATTTGGTACTGTAGCAGCAGCTGTAGTTGTAGTACTATTTGTATCAGTTTGTATTTGTACATCATTTCCATTATTCATTCTACAATATTCTAATAACAGATTACTGCAACAATTTGAACTCATTGATATTTCATTCAAACTGCTACTAACTAAATTAATCAGATTTCTATCAATAACTACATTAGTTAATAATAGTTCTGATAATTGTAAAAGTGGACTAATTGATTCACTTAATATTAACATTAACTTTTGTAATAATTCACCAATCATCTAAATTAAAAAATATATTAAAAAATATTAATATATATAAATATATATACTTCATTTATTGTACGATTATTATTTTCAATATTCACAGGACTCTGACGTAAAGAATTGTTTAATGAACTCATTCTTCTTTCAGTATTACTTAATATTTCAAATATATAATTGTAATTACTAGATATTGATGAATTATTTAATTGATGGGATGATGATGGTGGTGGAGATTGTTGTTGTTGTTGTTGATTATGATGGTGACGATTATTTGCACTGACTGTTGTAATATGAATAGTTCGACTACTATTTGTTCTTCTTCTTCTATCATCACCTTCTACATCATTAGATCTACGTCTTCTTACACCATGAGTTGATGATCTTCCTGTTGATGATGTTGATGTTCTTCCTGTAGAAGCTGCAGCAGGAGGAGGAGGTTGTTGTTGTTGTGCAGTAGTAGTAGTTGATGATGTTGATGTTGAAGTAGATTGTTGTTGTTGTTGTTGAAATCTTGTTGGATTAGTGATTGAATGCAAGATTGTATTTAACATATCCATATTTATTCCACTGCCTGAAGAACCTCCTCCATGATTTGGCTCTTCTAATACCATTGATATAGAGAATGAAGAGGATGAAACTGGCTATTGATAAAGATATAAAAACGTTTGATTATACACTTGTTGTTGAGTGGGTTGATTCTGAACTTGTTGAATTTGTAGTATCGCTTGTACCATTAGCTGCAGATGATTCTCTGGAAGAATGATGAGATGGGTCCTATGAAAATAACTAATTTCGAAAAATACCAAATTTCTTCGTACCATATGTATTACACATCCATCACTAATACCATAATCAGAGAGTAATGAACCGGGCTGCATAAGTTGCCCTCTAAAAATTAGTCTTTGTTGATTAGTTGGCATATTACACTTTTCAGCAATTGCCTTCGATAAAGTGTCAATTGACGCATTATCTGGCACTTCTAAATTTACATCATCTTGATCTAATATTCTTATTTTAAGTTTCATTATTTTAGCTCGTTTATCTCAAGCTTACTTCTTTTTCAAAATAGTTTTTAAAAACACAAAAAGACAAATATAATATAGAAATATACTGTTAATAATATACAATTAAATAACTACATATTTGCTGATTGTATAAATAGTTTTTTAATGATTTAAATTTCTGTTGGATGTTTTGTGGTGGTTGTATCATACAAAGAAGTAAAGGATCTATCTTTCGGTTTCCTCTCAGTTATTGCAGGTGATTGTAAAAGATGAGTGAAATTTGAATGAGTTTTAGCTCTTGGTCTACAATTGTTTATAAGCTTTGCTTCAAGACTAGTTCGTCTTGAAGCTGGATTAGAATGTATAAAATTAGTATCAATTGGAGATAATTCTGCATTTCTTCCAATACGACTATATCTGCCATGTAATTTAAGGATAGGGATCTTTGGGCTGTTTTCAACTTTGTTACTGTTATCTATTAATGATAAATTTGAAAAGGTTAATTCTATTGGTGAATGTGAAAAATTCTTTCTATTATCATTTCTATAATTTATAAAGAATTGATCAACTGAATAGAACTCTTCATAAGGACAAAATGTTCTAAATAATCTTACAGGAAATGGTTCTGCATGAAGATCAAAATTTGGTTTATATCTTTTTATACAAATAAACAATATATTGTTATATGTTATTTCAGAATCAAAACAATCATTAATCATATTTATCAGGATGGGGAATTGATTTTATTAGATCTTTATAGATGTTTTACATGGTAATGGCCTATATTTACATTTATGAAGTGTTTGATATTCGTGTATATCACCTATATGTTTCTTTCTATTGAATATTGAATATATAAATATCAGTCTCTTTAAATATTAATTCAATTAACTTCTTTCTGATTTTAAATAAATTCTCCCAACATGACCACGTCTTTGTTACTAAGGAATAGAACTGTGCAAAAGTAATGATGCCGTCTTTATTACTATACATAAGAATAAACATCAAGAAAATGATTATTATACATATCATATTGATTAAACACACTTTTAATAATAATTTCATTTTACTTCTGCTATGTAGCAATGTTTGTAAGCTCAAAATATCTTCCTATAAACATTTTATTATACATATGAATAAATACTAGAGAAATTTCATACCTTGAATCAGAATTAATGTGTAAAACAACTATAACATTATATAATATTCCCTGATATACAATAAAAAAGAGCTGGAGTTGGACTAAAACACACAATGATCACAAAACAAAAGAATGTATTCCAGTCACTTAAGCAGTTGTCTACATTTTAAATCTAACAATATTTATACTGTTTCTCCTAAAAAATAATTCATATAATTGGTATGTTCTTGTGTGTAATAACTGAGATAGTCCTTTTTCAAAAGATTCTTTATTACTACTTTTTAAATGTAGATTAACAAATACCATATTAGCTGCTTATGTATCTTTTTGATCATTATTATTTCTTCATTATTCATATATTAGAATGTTACTTTTCAAATCATACTAAAGAAATATTTTGCACAAAGTCTAGATGACTTGTTCAAACCATTAACATCTCTATCTGGTTGAAGGATATTCTCATCATTACATGTATTGATGCTCATTTAAAAAAAATAACCAACATAAAAGACTTGGCTTGAGCAGTTTTGAACTTTATTAAATATTCTTCCTTCAGCAGTGTATTTATCGTCATCATAATCTATACATTGTAGTAAGTACATTATTTTCGACTTGTGAGTATATCTGAATAGCTTAGTCTCGAAGAATGGATGAAAGATGCGATAGAGATACATTGTTTGATAATAAATACAATAATAATGTTATAGAACAATTTAAAATTTGGGAATTAACAAACATTTTAAAATAAGAGAGTATATCATTTCTTGGAGGAAATATAGAATGATTAGTTTAAATAGTATTGGAAATATAAAGAATGATTGTTTGCTAGAAAAGAAATCAAATTAGAATTTCTATCAAAAGAAATGGTAAAGAAAGAGATTGAAATATTAAAATTTGTGAGTGCACTATACACTATAAAAAATAATTCGCATTGAATTTTATTTTGCAAATAGGATTACAATACTTGGCTCAGATCTGGTTTGTCAATATTTGACTTTTATACCTTTTTCTTTTGTTTTTTTCATTATGTTAGAGATTAAATTAAGATAAGATTTTTTGTATATCTAGTGATCTCATATTCTGCTTTACATATAGCTATAAAACAAAGAATTCTATTTTTTGATGTATTTTTGAATGAAGTGAAATATAAATACTAACTATATAAACTTGAAGTACAGTACATACTAAGTTAAATTATACCATAAAATAAAAGCTGCACTTGCCAGTCTAAAAAAATATGAACAAATTTCTCAAGTCCTTAAATTTTTACTATTTTATATATATATTTCTAAACAACAAACAAAATTAAAGGTATGGTAATATTTTTATCGCTTAACCATCATATAACTTAGAATGGATTTTGAGAAGTGGTAAATAATTTTATTAAACTTATAATATTAATTGGTCTAAGCCAATACAATATAGTGAATCTGTTATATATGCTGTGTATGTGTATTATAATAAATATGTTCAAATACTGAATAAGCATCTATATTACAACTATTTATATGTTATATCTACTTTACATAGTTTAATTTATACAAAATAACGAGTGAATAGATTGAACTAATTGAGTAAATTGAAAAAAATAAATCGGTAAAATTTATTCTTTACATTGTCAATGTAATAACAAACGTAATTGAATTTATTTAATTGATATTTTGATTAGTATTTTACTAAGATATGAAATTTATTAAAGATTTAATTAACAAATTCCCAAGAATAGTATCCTTAAAGCCAATTATCTTAAATAATTCTATAATCCTAACAGATAATGCTTTAAAAGAATACAAATGTGCAGATGATGTTATTGGTACATTCAAAAATAAAATATATATATATCCACAAATGATCAACATACAGTAATTACATATATACGTTATAACATAATACTAATAATAGATTCATCATACATAAGTACAGAAGTAATAAGAATATTTATAACTCCATTATTATACCAAAAAGATATTTTGTTTTATGTTGATGACTATGTTGATGATTTTTTTGAAGATTTTCTATTTTTAGTAAATATAGTTTATAGTTATAATATACATATGGATAATATGCTAAATAAGATAATTAAAGTATTCAATAACATAAAGAAGAAATTCAAATTTACTTTCAGAAGAATAGTTAAAAAAGTATTACAAGAAATTCAGGATATCTTCGAAATACATGAAACAATGGTAAAAAAAAGAAAAATAGAAGATAATCAAATATTTAGTATGTTGTATTATCCACAGTTATACAATAATAAACCATTAATCGATTTATCAATAATATTATCATCAAATATAAGTTCTATTAATATTAATACATTGGAATATAATAAAAACAACTATACTTCCATAAATTTTTCAGGAATAGAAATAAATACAATTAATGATGTGATGAAGTTAATTGAGAATAACAGATATATATTAGTTAGTTATCCATATTATAATGAGAAGGTAATGATAAAAAAAATTCTTTCATATAGTTATATAATTGAAAGGAAAGGTAAATCAGTGAAATTTGAAAGTAATAAAGATATTAAACTCTACCAAGAAATCAAAAATATATTGGAAAAAGAAGAATCAATTAAAATAGATTATATAATCCAATACATATATGAAGGTATAGAAAAGTATGTCCCATTAAATAGAATTAGAATATGTGATGACTGTATTGGTAATAAAGATTCAGAAGGTGATGAAGATGGTTTAGAAGAAGATCTTAACGATGATCCAAAAGAAAATGATGAAAATAAAGATAGTGAAGTGGAAGATGATGAAGATAGTGAAGTGGAAGATGATGAAGATAGTGAAGTGGAAGATAATGAAGATAGTGAAGTGGAAGATGATGAAGATAGTGAAGTGGAAGATGATGAAGATAGTGAAGTGGAAGATGATGAAGATAGTGAAGTGGAAGATGAATGAAGATAGTGAAGTGGAAGATGATGAAGATAGTGAAGTGGAAGATGATGAAGATAGTGAAGTGGAAGATGATGAAGATAGTGAAGTGGAAGATGATGAAGATAGTGAAGTGGAAGATGATGAAGATAGTGAAGTGGAAGATGGATGGAAGATGAGGTGGAAGTGGAAGAGGATGATGAAAATGCAAGTAATAACGAGTATAGATTAATGTCATATTTATACAAATTCTTTATAAAGAATTATATTTCTAATGTCAATTCATCAATTCTATTAAAAGAATTATCTAGTATTCATCTTATAAGCTGTAGAACTTTCAAATCATTAAAGAGTAAAGTAATTAAAGATAATATTTTGCCAAATCCAGATAAGGATAATTATCTTAGCATTAAAGAAAGTCTAGTTTATTTATTGACAAATATAAAAGAAATTCCAATAATTAGTTCATCAACTGAAAAATGTAATAACTATATAAACATAAACAGAATAGACAAAAACCATACATATAAACATCTTATTCTACAAATAAGCCTTGATGGAGTAGAAAAGAGTCCATTTAGTATAAATAATAATAGTGTTATGTGTTTTCATACAAAATTCTCAATTTTTATAGTAGTAATATGATTCAGGTTATTACAGTAACTAATGTAAGTGAAAAAATTAATTTTTATACAAACAAAATATGCAACGAACTCAATGACTTATTTTTAGATGGATTTAAGATTGATAGTGAGTTTTATAATGTGTACTGTATTTCGTTTATTGGAGATATGCCTGGAGTGATAAAGTTAATGAATTATCATAACTTTGTATCTTCCAAGCATTACTGCCGATCATGTAATAGTTATGTAAGGAAAATAGGTGGGAAGAAAGTAAGACATAGTGTTAGAGGAATGAAAATTATTAAAGATTATGATCAGTATTATAACTATAAAGAAAACAGAAAATGGAAATTATTTACAACTTCAAGTTACAATTACTTCTTATTAACTAAATATAATAAAGTATCAAATTTCAATAATTTAATTTACTATTCAATAGATTTAGTAACATTCGATATCCTTCATACTATAAATAATGTCTTCAATACAATGTGGAAAGATAAAAAATATCCTATTAGCATTGTGAAAGAATATTTTAACATGAATAACTATAAACTAAAATTTAGTTCAAATAGTATTAATTATTTCGATTTAAATAAGTTAAACAAATATAACATGATAATTCAAAATTATTTCTATATTAATTTACTTCCATTATTAATAATTAATTCAAATAGATCACTATTTCTTATCATAGATATTATAGTAAGATGTATTAACATGGATTTCAATAATATGTCAAGAAAAGAAATGGAAAAGATTTTGTATGAAAATTTTATTCAGTTGGAGATACAATACAAAAACAATATTACTCCTAGTATTCATTCATTACTTCACATAGTTAGCTATGCAAAGAACTTTCCTCTCAAACACAGCACAGCTGTTTTTGAGAGGAGTTACAAAGTTATTAAACATATCAAAATTAGTAATAATAATGTTATAAAAAGTATAATGAATAATATATGTGCAATTAATCAACTTCATGTTATGAATTACAATAGAAATAGAAGTACGTATAAACTGAGTGAATGTAGTTATGATACTATGGAAGAAATATTTTTTAATAGTAGATATAAATCATTTAACATTATATCATTCCATGAAGGAAATAAAATGGTATTCGGATTAATAAAAAAAGTAAATACAGGAAATATAGTATATCTACCTATCAAGGTTAAAGAGCTATCAATTCACATTTATAAGTATATTGCAATGAAAAAAACTACAAACAGTGTTAACATAAATGATATTATAATATTTAATATAATTTATAAAAATAATAGTGAATACTATTTTTGTATCACTAAATTCATGAAATATGAAGATATTTAATAGAGTTCTATCATTACTAAAGTATATGATTATAATTCTATAAAATAGATTACCTTATGCTGGTTCTGCATTAGAAATGACATTTTTATAAAGTATATGTTATTAATTTATATATTCAATAGGTTTTATAGAAATTTTTAGAGAAATTTAAGAATCAGTAATAATTTAGAACAGTGATTTAATTTTTTTATTATATTTATGATGTTTATATATGCTGTTAAATAGTGTAATACAGCTACTAAGGTGGGAGCAAGTAAATATAAAAAAAGCTAATATCTTCATATCTACAGGGAATTGAGGGAAAATAACTTGATAACTGATCCATATATGAATACTTTTTACGATCTGCACATAATATCGCCTAATAAGCCAAATTTACTCATCAAAATTAATTTCTCTCAATCCAAAAATGGCCTATACCACAACCCTTTAAATTAGTGTCCGATGCCAACAAAAAAAAATCAATGGTTTTAAGTTCCTAAATAAGGAATACGTTGTATTAAGGTTAAAACACTTCAAACTGTATTTAATTTTTTTAACCTTAGAAAGAAAATCAAAAGATTTTGTTTATGTTATGTTAGTAGCTATGACTATATATATATAAATATGCAATAAAGAGATAAGATACCTAAATTAGGTAATTTAGAAACTAACTACACTATCATATATTCTAACATATAATTCATGTTATGGTAAAATTTTACTTTTTAATTCCTTATGGTTATTGAGAAAAAATACAAAAAAGACAAAAAATACACTTAGAAAATTTTTATAGTGTGAGTTAGATGAAGAGAATAATTATTTAATAGATATATAATCAAATACAAATTACATGTAAATACACACACATATATATACTACAACTAATTTTAAATTGCTGATGGATGCTTTGTTGTTGTTATATCAAACAAATTAGTAAAAGATTTATTCTCTTCTTTACACAGTTCATCAATTCGTTCATTATGTTCTTTATTCTCTACTACACATGAATGAGTTTTAGATCTTGCTCTATATTTATAACTAATATCTGTTTCAATACTATCTCTTCTGTGATGTAGATGATTAAAATTGAAATTAGACTCACTTGGAGAAATAAAAATATCTTTTCCAACTAGACTATACCTTCCATTGATTTTTAATATAGGAATATTAGGGCTTTTTTCGACTTTATTAATATTATTATTATTCATATCAATCAATGAGAGTTTTGAACATGATACTCTTAATGATGAATGTAATAAATATTCTTTATTACTACGCATTTTACTTCTATAAGATAAATAGAATTGATCAACATAATTAAACTCTTCATAAGGACAGATTACTCGAAGAAATCTTACAGGAAATGGTTCTGCATGAAGATCAAAATTTGGTTTATATCTTTTTATACAAATAAACAATATATTGTTATATGTTATTTCAGAATCAAAACAATCATAATCATATTTATCAGGATGGGGAATTGATTTTATTAGATTCTTTATAGATGTTATACAAGGCAATGGTCTGTACTTACCTTTGTGTAATATTTGATATTCGCGTATTTCATCTATATGTTTCCTTCTACTAAATATTGCATAATATATTCTTTTATCTTTAAATATTAATTCAATTAACTTCTTTCTGATTTTAAATAAATTCTCCCAACATGACCACGTCTTTGTTACTAAGGAATAGAACTGTGCAAAAGTAATGATGCCGTCTTTATTACTATACATAAGAATAAACATCAAGAAAATGATTATTATACCAATTATATTGCTTGAATATTTTTATGATATTATTTTCACTGTTACTTCTGTTATGTATCATGGTCAATAGGCTTAAAATATCTTCCTATATAGTGCAATATTATAAGATAGAAATATACAAGAGAAATATCATAACTTGAATCAGAATTGATGTGTAATAAAACTATATCCAAATAATTCCCATATAACAAGGTATACAATAAAAAAGTGCTGGAGTTGGACTAAAACACATAACGATCACAAAACAGAAGAATGTATTCCAGTCAGTCAAAGCGATATCTAGATTATAAAATCATACAAGATCTATACCCTTTCTTCTGAAGAACAATTGGTACAGTTGATATATTCTTGTGTTTAATAACTGAGAAATTCCCTTTTCAAAGGTATCTTTTTCGCTACACGCAAATAAAACATAAATATCAATACCAGATCAACTTTTTGTGGATACTTCTTATCATATCAATTTCTTGGTTGTTCACTACATTAATTAATGTATTTCTATACTAAAGAAATATTTAGCGCATAGCCTTGAACATTCATTTAAATCGTTGCTATCTTTATCTGGTTGTAGTTCGTTTAATCCTTCCTTCTCATTCATATGAAATTAAGAAGATTATGTGATGTACAAAACTTGGCTTGAGATATATTATCGTTATTTTCAAAATATAATTTCTCAGAAGTATATGTACTCCATAATAGGTATGATTATATTTTATTTGTGTTCTTAATGTAAATATTCTTCTTACTGCATATTAAGTACATAAAAACGTATTTTGCAGTTAATTAAGAAGTATTTAAGTGATATGATGTAAGATAATAATGCATTGTATTTCACGGTTATGCAATGTGCATTATTTAACAGATGAACATACGTATTTTTATTTTATAGACATCGTTAAATATTTAAAAAAATATATATGATATAATTCTCAGAATAACATTAAATTACATTTAATTATCTGCTTTCTGTAAAATATACAGAATTAACTTCAAATTCTAATTTCGCTGCATACTTCACTAACTAATGTATATCAACAATTATATCACCTAGAAGAAATATTGATTTGATTATTAATGCAATGGATGAGATATACGCAAATTAAAATTCAAATTAAATCCGTTTCATTTTAAACAGTTATTTTTTAAATATTATTTTATGAGTTTGCCGACTTACAAATGCCTAGTCTTTAGAGCTAATAATGGTTTGCTTATAAAAACAGCTTTACTGAAGAGGCCATGGTGGAAAGTATGTTCTAACTAGTTATATAAAATCTATAGTCAATTTGTGCAACAGATGAAGAAGCCATAGAAAAAGATTTAGATCTGTATAAACTACAGTATGAAGCAGGTTTACTAAAGAGTGGTAGTAGTCCTGACAGTGACAAAAAAGAGAATACTGTAACAGAATCAAAATCTGAAGAAAATACTTCCTCTGAAGAAGAAAAACAATCAGAAATAGCCAAAATAGATGGTGAAAAATCTGAAGAATCTGAAAATCAAACAACCACATCTCCAAAAGTTGAGCCATCATCAGAAATAACAACAGAATCAGAAAGTACAAACAAATCAATCCAATCATCAACCGAAGAAATAAATAACCATCAAGAAACTAAACTAACAAAAGAATTAGAAGAAAAGAGAAAAGCAGAAAAATTAAAAAGACAAGAAGAAGTATCAAGATATACAGGTCCAACATTAAACGAAGAAGAATTTATCGATCACAAAAAACAATTAGCTACACAACTGTTTGAAATTCATAAAAAAGAGTTTGATCATCAAGCTTTTGATTTCTGTTGGAAACAGACATTAGAAGTGTATAGAAGTGGTTATATTTTGACGACTGTACACACACCTGGTATTAGGAAAGGAAGAAGACAATTAGTAAATCATTTTCCAAATATCAACTGTTTAACTACAAAGACTGGTTTATTGAAGAGTTTAGATGCATACTATAAATCAAGAGGAGAAAAAGTATTCTTAAATACACCAGAAACGTTTTATATTAAAAAAGCAAAATACATAAATCAAAATAACGATGAATTAACGGAATGGAACTTATTCGTGAATAGATATAAAGAATTAGAAAATCACAATTACAGTAGAGAACTTGTTCCAGCAAAGTTTTGTGAAAGAAATATTTGGATTGTCAAGCCTACAGGTTTGAACTGTGGAAGAGGAATAATGGTATTTAATGAAATTGATGCAATTAAAAAGTTCATTTTTTCCTGTGGTAAAGGTACTGAATTTGTTATTCAAAAATATATAGAAAAACCATTACTTTTGTGGGGAAGAAAATTTGATATTCGAATCTGGTGTGTAGTTACAGATAAATTCGATATATATCTATATCATGAGGGTTACTTAAGAACAAGTTCAGAATTATTTACATTAGATATAGACAATGAAGGAGATGAAGAAAAACAAATGGTTCATTTAACAAACTACTGTATGCAAGTAAAAAGTGAAAATATTGGAAAATTTGAAGAAGGAAATACACTTAGTTTTGATCAATTTCAAGAATATATTAATAAATATTACCCTGATAAACATGTTGATGTATTTAAAGATATGGTTCCTCGAATGAAAGACTTAGTTTTGGATAGTTTATATGCTAATGAAAGTGAATTAAATAAAGGAAATAGAGGTAGAAATTGTTTTGAATTATATGGTTATGATTTCATGGTAGATGAAGACTTTAGAATATGGATCATTGAAGTGAATACAAATCCATTCTTAGGTGTACAAAACCCATGGCATCAGAGTCTATTAGATCATATGGCAGATGATTTAGTAGAAATTGCAATTGATCCATATTACCCTAAACCTCAAGGCTATGAAGATTATCATAAAGAATTGCCTAACAATTGGGAATTATTACATACGAATGATCCATCAAAGAAGCAATTTTGTTATAATAAATATAATGTGAATAGAGATGTTCATTGGTTATATCCATCCTTTATACCTGAAGATTGTGATAAGAAAGCATTGAAAGAAATAATGAAGAAACCTCCAGGCAATGGTATTCCTTCATCCTCTTCATCTTCATCTAATAATAATAATAATAATAATAATAATTTAAAGAATCAAAATGCTAATGTATTATACCATCAAATGAAGGAATTCAATATGGCTATTGATATATCAGGTTCAACATTAGATGGCAATAGTAGTAATAAAACAATGAAAAAAGATACAAATCCAACCAATAGAAAGATAAAGAAAGACATTACCAACACTACACCAAAACAATTAATAATAGAAAGTGGTACATTCAAGAAATTAGGCTCAAAAAAGAAATGGTTATCCAATGAACCAGAAACACCAAAAAGTAGATGTAATTGGTGGGTCAATCAATTAAAAGAGATTAATACTAATCAATATCAATCAAGTATAGTATCTGCTCCAGAACCACCACGTTTAATTCTTCCTGATATAAATGAAGCATGTAATGCAGGTGTAATTAGTCCTTCTAGTATCAAAGGAGGAGGAGGATGTGAAGAAAAAGGAGAAGAAGAAGAAGAGATTAAATCATCAACAACAACTAATACAACAGTTGTTTCAGCTACAAAAACATCCACTCTAATTAATAATAATAATAATATAAATGATGGATTTACAATTGAAGATAAAACACGTCATTGTTTAGAAGTTTTGGAGAATATTTGTTGTCATTCAAAACTATGGTTATATGCTGCAAAGAGTGATGCTTGTAATGTACTATATGAAACTTTAAGCCAATCAAATTCAATTATTATATTACCAGTTAAAACTCGTAGATTATGTATAAATGCATTAGATAGTTTATTAAAAATGATTACAAGTGATTTTAAAATAAGAAATGATTTTCCTTTGATTAATATTGATAGAGTAGTTGAATATTTGATTAATAATATAAAATATTTCCATTTTAAAGATTACAAATTAGGTGATAATAAGATGGATGCTATAATAGAAAGTGAACAAACAAGACAAATTAGGATAATTACATTGAGATTATTAAATATTTACACATCTCTTCAAAAAGCAAAGAAAAATAACATTTCACATGAATTAAACACATTTATTATTCCATTTTATCTTTTATTAATAAGCAGTGGTAATGGTGTAGAAAGAGATTTATGTAGTGATGGTTTGAAGAATAATATCACTTTAAATCAATTAAAGGAATTTAATGATATTTTACTACATAATAGTGTAGATACAATCAATATAAATAGCATATTTAAAGATGATTCTGTTATTTCACTTATTTCGAGTAAATGTATTGAAGAAATTGAAAGAAGAAGCAATAATAATAATAATAATAATAGAAATAGAAATGTTAAATCTGAAGAAAATAGGATTACAAATAGTACCAGTACAACTGCTGCGACAACAACAACAACAACAACAACTACTACTACAATGTCTTCATCATTAAGAAAGAAAAATAATAATAAATCACAAAAACAGTCCAATAACAATACAGCTAACAGTAATAATGGTTCAATTAATGTGACATTTAATAATAATAATAATAACACTTCCAATATTGGTTTTATATCAACAATTCCTCCTATTAAAAAACCAACAATGGCTGAAGAATTAAGATCAAAAGTGATAAAGGAAAGAACAAAGTTAGTGGGAAAATCTAAAAAGAAACAATCTAAAAGTTACTCAAAATCAGGTATGAAGGAGAAGACCCTTATTAAACCAGGTTCATCCAATGATTCATCTACGGCTACCAATAATACTACAGTAGTATTATCAGCTACAAATCGACCTGGAAGAGAAATTGTGGAAATGAGTGAAGAAAAATTGAATAATTATAAAGAAGCAATAAGTGCTGATGGTAGTGGTAGACATAGTAAATGTGGTGATAATGAAATGGGAAATGATCTTGGTGATATTGAGAAATTAGATTCTTCTATAAAGTTTAGTCCAATTTTAACACCTCGAAGTAATGAAAATGTTATAAACAATAATAATATTCAAGTTTCTAGTCCAATAAAGATATAATTTATTTTTTTTATTTTCTAAATTATGTAGTAATACGTATATGTTATTTTAAGAATTATGTTATGTGTTAGTAATATATATATTCTTCCAATACAAAAATGATTTAAATAGAATGAATTTTGTATAAACACATTCACCACAATAAAGTGTGAAAAATGAAGTACATTAGTTAATAATATTAAATAATTATCCGTATTAATTATTCACATATACACTATTGTAGACATAATTCCTTACACGGTTGTATTAGCGAAGAACATGGTGTGTGTCGATATACTGGGATATAATATGGACTTGTACCTAACAGGTAATATGATTTCCATATATTCGATTTGAATATTTCTGTAGGTTGTGGAAATTCAAAGCCCATATTTAGAGGTACTTCAATTGGTACTTCTATTGGTACTTGAACAGGGATAGCTTGTTGTATAGGTGGTGCTACCATTGTAGGAGGGATATTTTCATCCAAGTCGACATATTGGTCGAAATTATTCATATACGGTGCATCTGCATAGGATATAGGTATTTGAGGTATGGAAGGTTGTAAAGGAGTCTCATTATCATCTACAGAATATCTGTCCCGCGAAGACTTCCACTCCTTCCTCTTCTTTTCTAAACATATATTACAAGTCTTCTTTCTTTTTCTCCTATATAACATTATAACAACATTAAATGTACCCATTTTTTGTTTTACTAAAGTAACAAGGTGGTAATCTATATTTACACGATGAGCATCTATTTTAAACATATATAAAAAAACTATACATCACTAACATTAGAGAATTAAGCAAGAAAGAAAATAATACTGAAACGAATAAAAATTTTAAAAATCTGTTTCACAGAATTCATGTGTTAATCCAAATAATTAACCTATATTAATGTTAAATAAATGTTCTATGATATGTTAAACTGCATAACGCTCTCTATAATCTCAACTTTTTTCAAATCAATTTAATCATTCTCTTTTATAATTTTATTTCTTCAGTTTCAATACAAAATAATTATAATCATAAAGGTTAACAACAAGTTTAGGTTTTATTATCTTTAGTTGGCTTTTGTCTAACAGTATCTAAAGCTGTTTTCCTTATATCATCATCTTCTGATAAACTTCTTGACAAACTCCTACTTTTTCTACTATTTCCACTACTACTGCTAGTATCACTTCTTCTTCTTCTTCTTCTTCTTTTACTGCTTTTTCTACTCTTTTTATTTCTATCTTTATCACTACCACTATCATTTCTTGACTTACTCCTTGATCTGCTTCTATCTTTATGTTTATGATGGTGATGGTGGTGATGATGATGTTTATGTTTGGAATTATCATGTTTTTTAGTTGATTCAGATTTATGACTTCTATGAGAACGTTCTGGTGATTCTTTTAACTCCTTTTCATTTGATTTATTTATATCTTTAATATCATTATTTATTCTATCCATTATTTTCTGTTGTGTCTGTTTTTCTTTCTGTATTTTTTCACTTATTTCATTTTTCTTCTCTTCTAATAGTTTTGCTGGTATTCCATCAGGATCTTCTTGTGCTGACAGTAACATATTCCATAAATCTTCCATAAATTCAACAGATTTCTTGCCTAAAAAACCTGTGATTTGTAATTGTAACTCTTTTGGATCTAAAACAACACTACCATCTTTCTATTTAATAAATTATTTTCTTTAATATATATACTGATGCTTCTAACCAATTAAATACCATTGACACTAATATTTCATCTTCTACTGGAAGATAATTAAGTAATTCTTTTGTAATCCATTTTTGCATTACTAAGAGATTTACTTTTTTCAGATCAACCTAAATAATCTATGTTAATTAATAATAATATACTGGAGATGAATAACAAGCAGGATTTTGTAATTGTGATTTTAATTCTTTGTCTTTATTTTTAAATCGAAAGTCTGACTCTAGACCAGTTCCCTACATGATTATATGATCCATTTATACACGAAAATATGATCCACCAGACATTTGTATATATTATCTACAGTATTATATTTAAAACAAAAACATTATACATAATTAATACTTTACAGGATGAAAATAATGTTACAACAAGAAAAAAATGCAAAAATTAAAATGAATCAAACCAATTCAAGCTTTTATTTTGTTTTTTATCTGTAATGTCTAAATTTATGAGTGATTTCAAATTAAAACTGCAGCAATTAAAAGAATCAAAGTCAGCAATTCAATGTATGAAATAAATTAAATGTTATGATTATTTTTAGCAATATCACAGTGGATTGAATTTCAATGTGATTCTGCAAATGAAGCTGCCGGTGTATGGACAAATCTAATAAAGAGTGGTATTTTTAATAATTAATAACCTGTTTAGTTTCAAATGAAGAACAGTTGAAGTTATTATACATAGCAAATGAGTTAATTCAATCGAAGAATGTAAAAGTATAACATATATATTAATATCAAATAATAGTTTCGTAAATCTTTTCAACAACCATTTTTAGAAGTAATTCCAGACATTTTAGAATCTACAACACCTGATATTCGTAATAGAATTTTACATATAATATCGGTATGGAATGAAAGAAAAGTATATAACAGAGAATATTTAGATCAATTACAAAGTAACTATTCCTCCACAACACCAACATCATCAGTTTTATCACCATCCTCATCTTTACAACTCTCTAGTAGTAACAACAATAATTCATCTAAATCAACAATACCTAAATCTGTACTGTGGATAATCCAATCAATGAGAGAAATAAATAAAGAAGTAATGTCGTTTGAATTACATAGTGAAAATATACGAATATATGAAGTGATGTTAGATAGAATATTACAAAGTAGTGAAGCTAAAGAAGGTGAAGAAACGATGGAATTATCATTGAATATAAAAGATGCAATAGAGAATGTGAATAATTATAGAGATAATTTGAAGAATGAAATGAATAAATATACTGAGTTATTGAATAAGATAGAAGATTATGAGAATGGAATAAAAGAAGATATAGAGAGTGATGAAAGTGAGATAAAGAAAAATGAAGAACATCTAAAGACAATAAAGAGAAAGTTAGATATTGTAGAAAGTGTAGCTAAAAGGAGTAGAATAATGTAAGTATTTATGGATATATTGTTTTAGTTTTTATTATAAGGGGTGGTATATACTCTCCATCAATCAAAAATTGAAAAAAATAAAAAAATAATCAAACTAATCTCAAGCCACATTTAAAAATCGTTTCAAAATGGGTTTGTGAAACAATTGGTGCAAAAATATAGTATCTTTTTCCCATTTCATGAAATTCGTTATTACCTTGGGATTATTGTTAGTGGCTGTGTATTCAGTATGTCCAAACAACTGCAGTGGTCACGGAACATGTGGTAGTAATGGTGTTTGTAGTTGTTTTAGAAAATCTGATGGTTATGACAACGACTATGTAGGTGCTGACTGTTCAAAACGTATGTATTTTTTTTTTTATGAAATAAATAGGTGGTTGTGGAAGTGGTGAAAGTTTTAATGCTTTAAATTCTAAAAGCAAGTATGTAGATCGAAGCGTAGATGATGGAAACTTTGTCTACTATCGTGACTTGAATGAAAATCGAGAATTGGAAGTTGCTGAAGTAGGTATGGTGGTTATTTCATCTGTTAAGTCTACTATAACTCCTAATATTTATGAAATTACAACGTCTGATTTATTCAAAATGAATGGTGTGGTTGTAGATTTTAAAAACGAAATTGGAGGTATGATTGATTGTTTTTCACCTTCTGATCATACTTTTGTTATTCAAAGTGAGATAACAGGTTATAATGACAATAAATATTACATAAAAGGAAATGAGAAGCTGATTAATGGATTGGAATGTAGATTGCTGTTAAAATATTCTGATTTTTCAATGTTTAATCCAACAAAACCTATTTCAACTGGAAATGCTAATGAATGGAAAGTAACATGGATAAATAATGGATTTACATCTGTTGTAACTGGTTTATCTGGAAATACTTTAAAAATGGATTGTGTTGAAAGAGAAGGTGATTTATTAACTGGTATTTCTGTAACAATTAGTGATGATAATGGTAATTTAGTGTTTACATTTACATTTACTGATAATACAGATATATCTAATAGATATTGTCATTTATTAGTGAATAAAGATGGCAATGCATTAACATATGATAATTCAGAATATAAAAGCATATATTCACCTAATACATATACTCCTATTGAGTCAAAAATGTATGGAATATCAAAAGAACATAATTTTATTTACACTATCCCTACTGCTACTATTAGTGATTATCCTGAAAATGCATTTGGTAAATTGAAATGCTTTATTCCAAGAAAGTATGATATTCAAACAGCTTATTTGTTAAATTATGATTCTACAAATAATTATATTTTATATGATTTTGATTTTGTTGATATAAATGGAAATACAATAGAAGATTCTACTAAACCTATTCCGACATTATATAATTGTGAATTAAGTCAATATGATGATTTCTCATTATATTTCCCTGTTGAAGTAACAGAATGTACTACTTCAAGTTGTCCAATTACATGGAAAGGAATGTGTAGTGTATTTAGTTCTTATTTACCTACTCCTGATGCAACTGACGTAATATTTGCTTGTAGAAATGATAAAAATGAAGTTGAATTGTATGATTACACAACTCCTGCAACTGCATGTACTGGTGATGATATTGTATTTACTGCTAAAACTGATGTTACTAAGTTACCTAAAGACAGAATATGTAATATAATAGCTGGTAAGGATAAAACTACTAATAAAGCAGTTTCAGTAGATATTAAAGAAAATGTATATTATAAGAATCATATATCGGTAAAGAATTCAACAACAGAATGGAATTATTATGATAAATTACCAACTGCAAAAGAAACTCCAGCATCATCATCTATTTACAAAGTGAATGGAATAAATATAAAATCAGCACCAGCAGGTGGAAAATTGAAATGTTATGAGAATAAAGATGGTGTTATTTCTCCAGTTAAAGAAGATATAGATTTGTTATACAAGAATGGAAATGATTATTATATTCATTCAACAAGTAGTATTGCTGGTAAAGATTGTGAATTGTTACATCCACATACTGATATGACATTATATCCTAATACTCTTATTGATTCTAAGAATGTGAAGTTTGAGAAGATGAGTTATTATTTCCAGGAATTAGGATTTTTTAAATCTCCTCCAACATCATATACATTGTTATGTGGTAAAGAATCTGCATTTACTGAATATACATTTACATTAAAAACCTCAATAGTTACATATTATGAATCAACTAGTGTTGATGTTGAATTTGAAACAACTGAATCTGTAACAACAGGTGATACTTGTTTCTTATTATCAGGATTTGATGGACAGAAAGTTGAAGCTGATAATAGTGATTTAAAGGATAAATATGAAGTTGTAAAGAAAACAGGTTCAGAAAATGAATGGAAATTAACAGCAAAACCATCCACTGAACCAACAACACCAACAAAAGGAGATACAGTAATTGGGGATATTTATAAAGTTACTGGAGTTGAGTATAAAGGTATAACATTAAACTCAGCAGGAGGATTATTAGAATGTACAAATATAATCAATAATAAGCCATTAGGTTTAGCTAAAGTATATTCATATTTTGAAGATAGTAATACTCCAACATATGGTATTAAATATTACTTTGTAACAGGATCACCAACTCCTCAGTATTATAATTGTTCTGTAAAAGAAATTTACAATGATTTAACATTATATTTACCACCACAGACATGTAATAGTGGTGTTGTAACATGGAGTAATATGAAAACCATATTTCCTAATATCTATAATGGCTATCAAACTGGTACAACAGAAGTAAGAATGTTATGTGGAGATGATGTAAAAGGTGAATATAAATTATATACTGCAAAAGCTGCTGATAGTGAAGCTGATGGTAATAATATCAAGTTTACAATTGATCCTCCTCCTGCTAATGCTGCTGATCTACCAAATGATAAGAAATGTTATTTGATGGCTAATTCTGCTGGTAATGAAATTGCAACACTTGAAACAATTCAAAAGAGTGATTTAGGAACAGTATATGATGTATCACAAAAAGGTGAAATATTTACATTGAAGTTGAAATCAACAACACCTTCAGGAATAGAAAAATTAGCTGGTAGTGGATTATATGAAATTTCAAATGTAGAATATAATACAGGTGATGAATTATCCTGTTTGGCAAGTAATGATAATTACAAAGTATCTAATGGATTAGTATTAAAGAAAGAAGGTAGTAAATATTTGATGTCATTTATAACAGGTAATGATTTAAGTAAATTGACATGTATGTTTATG
Organism: Proteromonas lacertae; assembly: GCA_002245135.1. NCBI lineage: Eukaryota > Bigyra > Opalinata > Proteromonadidae > Proteromonas > Proteromonas lacertae. The sequence continues at coordinate 22,096 of NGBS01000011.1, forward strand.
AAAAGACATAATGATTTATCAAATTATGTAAAATGTACAACATCTTCTGCAGATTGTACAACATCAATAAGTAATAGTGTGTTGTATAGTTTAGGATTTAAGAGTGGTATTTATACTTTCCAATGTGGCATAAATGAAAAAATAAGTAAAGAATATAAAACATCAACATATAGTGTAGTAAATGATGCAACTGTTGTTAAATTTACTCTTTCATCCTCACCTGAAGCAAATTCAGTTTGTCACTTATTATCTCATTTTGATGGTTCATTATTATCAATAGATTCAAGTGATTTAAGATCATCCCATTTGATTGGAACACCAACTAATGAAATTTATATTTATCATGAAACAAAACCTAATGAAGATCCAGTAATAATCCCTGATGATCAAATCACAATCGTTGGTGTAGTTGGTACAATAGGAGGAAATATTCAATGTAAAAATAGAGACAATGGTGAATATGTAGGAACGGGTGTTTATTTAGGTAAAGATGAAAAAGGAAATAATATAATAAACAATGAAATGTTGCAAGAAGGAGAAAATTATATTTGTGAAGTAAATGAACCAATCAATGATCTTTCGTTAATCAAAAGTGAAAAAGTTGATGAAAATTCTTGTACAAGAGATTATTGTGTAATGATAATAAAGATGTTAAAGGTTGTATTATCTAAATCTGGATTCTTTGGCAGAACATTAATTGATGAAGATGAAGAAAATAATAAAATCTATAATGCAAGTTGTATAAAAGGAAGTGAAATGAGAATCTATAAATTTGAATTAGAAGATGGTATGAGTGATCCATTATCAAATGATGCTGTGTTTGTATTATCAGAAAGTGATACTAATAAAGAATTGCCAATAGGAATGGAATGTAGTTTATTAGCCAATTCAAATGGAAGTCCAATTCCACTTGAAGATAGTCAAATAAGTACAAAATTGTATGAAAGAGATGGAAGTTATTATACAACATCATGTGATATTGGTGATGAAGATAAATTATATTGTGAAAACAAAGATGATTCAACAATTACATTGAATGAAGGTGGAGTTGAATGTTTAAATAAAATAATGAGTATAAGTAAAGTATTATTAATTCCAAGTGAAACAGTGAATAAAACATTAATAGAAAAACACTTGAAAGTAGGAAAATGGATAAAAGTAGGAGATAATGAAGTTCAAATATTAAAAACAGAAAAAGAATTGAAAAAATTTGATTGTGATAGTGGAAAGGAATCAACAACTCCCAGATTATTATCTCAATCAAGATATTTATCAACTGACCGAATGACAGGATATGCAACAACTGTAGATAATAGTAATATACAAATTACTACAACTACACCAAACATTGAACTTATTTCAACATCATCAACACGATATATTGTTCATGATATAATAGAATGTTCAAATAATGGAAGATGTAATAGAGAAAGTGGATTATGTGAATGTTTTGATGGTTATACTGGTGATGCTTGTCAAAGGTTAGATTGTCCAAATAATTGTAATGGAAATGGTCGATGTGTTCCATTAAGTGAATTATTATCGAATGAAGAATTGAAAGAGTATAACAGAGAAGATGATAATGATAAAGTGTATGGTTGTTTATGTGATAAAAGACATCGTGGATATGATTGTAGTTTAATTGAATGTCCATCTAGTTTAGATCCAGAAGGAGCAACAAATACAGTAGGAAATGAATATCGAGATTGTAGTGGAAGAGGTATTTGTAATTACAATACAGGAGTTTGTGAATGTTTTGATGGATTTAGTGGAGAAGGATGTCAAACTCAAGTTGCAATGATGTAATGATATTTTATTACATTCATTTTATTCTTTATTATTGAAATTATATTAATTGATTAACTCTTATACTATGTTAATCAATATTAAAAATGTGTGTATTATGTTTGAAATAAAAAACAAAAATACAATTTTAAGTTTATAAAATATCATTAATACATTTCCAATAATCATCATTCAATACTTCTTTCATCTCAGACTTACTCAACCACATATAATCATTTACATTTTCTTCATTTAATTCCATCTTCAATTTAAACATCTCATTCTTTGATTCACACAACAACTGAGTTCGATGGAAGAATATTTTATATCCAAATACATCTTCTTCTTTTTGTGTTTCTTTGTCATTTACGTATCTAAATAATAATATATAAAATAATAAAAACATTATTATATATTATACACATAATAACCACAAGGTGTATTTCCAACAAAATAAGTTGATAATTTATTATTTATATATTTACTTATACATTTCTCAGCTGTCTATATAATCAAATATAATAATAATTATTTAATTCATACTGTTCTTATTGAAACATCTTTCTTTATAAATTCATTTTTCATAAATTCCCATTCATACATTGAATTTGGTTTTAAACTAGTATTCTTTGTTATTAAATATAATTTTTCATCTAATTTTCTATGTAATGATTTATAATCTTTTCTTTTATCAGCTTCTGTTCGTATTGGAGCAAATACAACTAATTCTTGAAGTTTTCTTTTCTTTAATTCTTCTTGATTCTATTTATTATATACATATAAATGAAATAATTAAATACAGATTTTGATAATAATCCACTTAAATCTTCATCATCATCTTCTTCCTCTTCATTTTTATTCATTTTCATTTTCTCTTCTTCTTCTTTATCTATTTTATTCTTTTCTTTATCATTTGATTCTTCAGATTTTGTTATTCCCACTTCTTTCATCATATCTTTTTGTTCATTTGTGAAATTTTTGTTGTTTATTATATCTGGAAGGGTTTTACTATGGTATTTTGCGATTTCTTCTTTAATTGAATAGAATTCTTCTTCCCAAGGTTCTAGTGGAGGAACAATGATAGGCAATCTTTCAATTATTCTACATTTATAATACAAAACAACATACGTAGATGCAAAATATCTCCATTTTATCTTACAATTTGATTTTCTAGCTTCTTCATCAATTTTCATTAATCTTTCAATCTCTTCATTCCTTATTTTGTCTCTTGGTTTTGGTGGATATTGTGGTTTGTTTCTCTTTGCTGTTACCCAAGAAGGAACTGTCTTTTGAATGTCTTCTGCTGTTTCAAACAGATTATTGTGTTTCATTTTGATTGTTCTACATACTGGTTTCAATATATTCTGTCTATTTAGTCTACAACGTCCAAAAACAAACATTGAAATTAAAAAAAAGGCTTGAAGGCTCGAATTGCTTTTTTCTTATTTCTCACTCAATTTCTCTCTAATTATAAGTAATCAACATACAAAATGCATTAATATAACGAAATGAATTATATTTAGAAAAAATTTAAACAAACTCAGAAACATTCATTATCTGTTGTACTTTTTGTCTTTTATACTCTTCTCTAGCAGAACCAACCAGAAAACCATTACTTCCTTTTCCATTATTGCTTTGACTCTCTCTAATTTCTTTTCTTTGATTCTTTCCAAGTCTTTTCTTCTTCATCATTTCTTTTGGTTTTGACATTTCGGATATTTTCTGTGGATTTTCTTTCAATCCAAAACTTTTGGCTACATGCCCCAAATGAAGATTTCTAATATGAAAAATCAATTTTTCTTCTTTATTATGAGTTGCATAAGCTTTAACCCAAGTTGTAAATGCTTTAATTGCTTGATTTTTTATTTCTTCACTACTTTCAACTTTCTCTAATATTTGGTTCTGTAGTGCAACAGCAGCATCAATAGCATCCAAATACTGAATTGGATTCTTCGATTCTTTCTTTGAATCTTTCTTAGCAGGTAATGAAGATGGTTTAACAATCTGATTTTGTAGAAAAGAATCCATATCAATTGGTGTTAATTTAATATCTCTTTTCTCTAATAATTTACAATAATCCATCTCACCTGGTGCTAGAAATAATAATGAACTTCCACATTTACCTGCTCTTGCTGTTCTTCCTGCTCTATGCACATATTCACTGATTTCACTTGGTGGATCATATTGCACAATCCAATCAACTTTTGGCAAATCTAATCCTCTTGCAGCTACATCCTATTTTGAATAAATATAATAATAATAATAATAATAATATAAATACAGTACAAAATAATACACCACATTTTGTATCTATAAAATTGTGAAAGACTTCCATTCTTTCTGCTTGATTGATATTACCATGTAATCTGCATAATTTATTATTATTAACAATATTTACATCTTCACAACCAGGCCAATCTAAACAATGAAATAAACTATATATTTAAAAATTAAAAAAAGAGTTAATAAATACTTGTAATGAAATTCAACAGAATCAATAGTTGCAAAAAATATAATTATTTTATAATCCTTTTTATTATTGTTACTCATATATTGATGTACAAATGCCATTAAAGTGAATAATCTAAACTTTACTGGAACACAAACAACGTGTTGGATTAATTGCTCAGGTAACATATATCTATCTTTCAATACATTTAATGTAGTGTCATTACTGATTGAAACAGTTCTATAATTTATATTAATAATAATTATACTTTGGATTTGTTAAAAGTGATGATGCTAATTTAATTATATCATCATTTAAAGTTGCACTACATAATATTGTTTGATATTGTCTTTTTTCATTTTCAACCGTTTCTTCTTCTTCTTCCATTTCTTTCTCTTCTTCTTCTTTTTCTAATTCTGATAATGATGTAATATTATTATTTTCACTTAATTTATCTTTTATTCTTTTCAATATATCATCTATTTGTTTCTTAAATCCCATATCCAATAAACGATCAGCTTCATCTAATATCAAAAATTTGAGTGGTTTTATATTTAACGACTATATTTTTTAAAACATAATGAATAGAATATATACATATGTTGAGTCTAAATGATCTAATAATCTACCAGGTGTAGAAATAATTATATTTATTCCTTTTCTTATTCGATTTTTCTCACTTTTCTTCTTTTCACCACCACTGATTATTCCAGCAACAATCCAGTGGTATTTGTGGATGAATTTTGATAATACATCATATATTTGAACACATAATTCTCTTGTTGGACATAAGATAATACAATAACTTCCATCATTTCGCTTTATTTTTATATCTAACATTTTTTGTATCACTGGTAATAAATAGGTTAATGTTTTTCCTGAACCTGTTTCACTCTTTACTAATACATCATTGCCTGACATTATTACAGGAATACCTCTTTGTTGTACTAATGTTGGAACTGTTAGATTTAAACCTTCATTATTCTGAATGAAATCACACAATGATTCATTTAATCCTAAATCACTAAATTTACCTGTAGAATATATATGCTCACTCTTGTGAACTTGAAATGGCTTACTAAAACCTCTAATGATTTTTTCTTTTTCTGATTTTGTTTTAGGATGGTTCTTTCTACTTATTTTCCCATCTATAGGCTTTTTAACATTATTTGAAGATATTCCTGATATTGTTTTTGCCTTTTTAGATTCACTAGATTCAGCAGATTCTTTTATTTTTCGTTTTTGAGCATTTTCTATCTCAATCTTTTCTTCTACAGGTTTAGGTGGGAGATCAAAAGTTATATTCAATTGCATTTAGAAAAATGAAAATGATAAAATCAAACTACGTAATCGAGCCTAATTTATATTTTTCTAATTTCTCAATCTTTAAATTATTTAATTGACATAATATTTTAGCAAAATGCCTATATGAAATTAGATAAATATATATTGACAATTATAGAAAGATTTTTGAAATAACTGTTAAAATCTAAATTGAAAATACAAGCTTGATTACCAGGTTTGATAAACAAAAAAACCGAAATAGGAATTAGAGATGTCTTCATACGATGACGAGTCTTTAAATATCATCAAAGAGTATTTGATGAACGCCAGACTTACCAAAACCCTTGATGTTCTGAAATCTGAGATTGAGGAACAAAATGTATAACTCTGTTTTGTAATATATAGTCAATTAAAAAAGCTATAAAAGGTAAAGGTAAATATCAGGCTGTAAACAGTAAATTTAATGTATTTTCGGAATTTCTATAAATTCTCTGTAGGCTATACTTTTAACATCATTTGATAAAGGCAAATATGATCAATTTTTTACTACATACAACAGATTAATATCAACACAACAGAATAAGAATCGAATAGTTAGTTTGACATTTTACCTCCATGTCTACTTTGCAATATACTATTTTCATCCAGAAATAGTCGATTATTATGATGGTAACAATGCGAAGTTAAAAATCGAAAGAGTCAAAGCAATGAAATTCTTTGCTGATTATCTCAATAAGAATGTTAAAAATCTATCTCAATATCCAGAATATTTAATATTTTATAGTTTACCACATATTCCCAATCCAGTAGATCATCCATCATTTTCAGTATAAAAATATTCTATTTTTTTCATTTATTATTTTTAGTCATATTTCAATCCAAAATGGATCAAGTCATTAAGAAAAGAATTAAGTGATATAATAGCACAACAACAACAAGCTGCACCAAAGATAACAGAATCTCCAGCAAAACCGAATTTTAGAATAATGAAAGTGATTAATGGAAAACAGTTGAAATCTAATACTTCAAGATCTTCAATCTCTAAAATATCACCTCCAAAATCCACTGGTTATAATTTAAATGATGAATTAACAAAGCGAAGATTTAAAGAAGTAAGACTAATCATACAACTGATTTATAATTTGTGTAAAAAGTTGTTAGTTTATATTCATAACAATCGACAAAATGTATATCTATTTTATTATTTAATTTTTGATTTGATTTATATATAGAGAGAAGAGGTGAGATCATATGACAATGAATTTCATTCAATTTATAGTAAATTAGTAAGTTACAAAATAGAAGTTGAAGAAATCTGTGGAGATGAAAGTTCAATTGATGAAGAAGATGAATTTATTGATGATTTCTTAGCAGTGAATGATGAAATGAATAAACATCCACAACCACCTCAACCACTTCCACAACAACAACAACAACAACAACATAGTAAAAGAAAGGGAAAAGGAAGAAACAGTAAATTTAATGATGAATTTGGTGATGATTTTGATGATGATGAAGATCAATTAGAATGTAACAGTAGTATAATAATAGCATCATCACCTCAACATATCCAACAACAACAATCTAATAAAATGATTAAAGTATCCAATTCTCCAAATAAATATAAGAATGCTTTGCCAATGGTTACTCCAGTAATGAAAGGTGGAAGAAGATATGTATAAATTATATTATAATCATTTTTGTTATATAAATAGTATCAACAGAATGATATTGATATAAATTATGACTTAATCAAATACAAATTAAGAGATTATTCTATGAATCCTTCAGAAATAAGTGATATTCAATGTTGTTTAATATTTGAGTCATTGAGATGGAGAATAACAAAGATAGAAAGTGTTGAACAAAGGAGAATTAATTTAGAGAAATATATAAGTGTCGATGTATGTGAAAATGGTTCAAATCTATTAGATTTATTGATTAATAATAGTTCAGGTATATATATATTTATATAATAATATATTGTAATGAATAGATTTAATAAGTTGTGCTACGTTAAGATTTATCAATATAATTTCATCCTATTCAATGACTAGGAGATATTTGTTGAATAATATCAATCTTCCTGACTCACTAATAAGGAAAATATTAAAGAAAAGAAGTAAGAGAAATAAGAGTTTACAAAGAAGAATAACGAAATATTTAATTATAATTTTACAGAAATTCTCACTCAATAGAAGATTTGAAGAAAAAATGATAGAAAATAACATATTAATATGGATTTTAGATTATATCAATTTATATAAGAGTGAAATGGATATTATCACATCTGAATATTTATTGGCTTTATTAATGAATTTATCACTAAGGAAAAGAGGGAAAATAATATTAGAACATTATAGTGATGAGATTATTGAGATATTATGTAGTTATTTAAAATCATCAGAAAGTGATCAATTACAATATTTTGCTTTAGGTACTTTATATAGTATATTAAGTAGAAGTATAATAAGAGAGAAAGCTATGTATTTAGGAGTAAATAGTTTGATAGAAAGCTTGTTATTGAATAGTGTAGGAAGTGATAGAGACCATTATAAGATAATATTAAATCTATTGAATAATCCAAGTGGTAAAGATGAAGAAGATGAAGATGAGAATGAAATAGAAGAAGATATAGTGCAAAGTAATGAATTAGAGAATAATAATGAGAGTGATAGTGAAGATGAATTGTATAGTGATATAAAAGGAGATAGTTATTTATGTAAATACTTTAATGGAGGTGGAAATAGAGGAGATAATAGTGGAAGAAATAATGGATATAATGGTGGTGGTGGTGTATCAAATAATTTATATATAACTCCCAATAGCAATCATATTCCTCTTCCTCCTGATATTAATGAACCGCCTCCTCCATCTACATCAACTGATAATAATAATAATAATGATCATATTAAAGGCAAAATGTCACCAATTGATATACATAAGATGAGAGAAGGACAGACGAATAATAATAAAGATGAAACTCCTAGAAGAATATCAATAGATAATGATGGAGTGAATGTTGCAAAGAATTTGACAAATATAAATGGAAATAATAATAATAATAATAATAATGTCAATAATACAAGTAAACCACCAACTATAAAACCAAATGAAGCTCCTCAATATATGAATGATCCAGAGTATTTGAAAGTATTTGAAAAAAGAAGTAAAATCGCTAGAACTCCGTTAGATAGAATGAGATTGAGAGAAATGAATAGGAATAATATACCTAGATAAGCTTAAATCATATATCTTTATATTTTTTTAATGTATATTAATTTTTTTTTACAATCTAAACCAAATTCACAGAAATGATTAACAAATGAAAGAAAAAATAGAATATAATATACTATTTTATATTTAATTTATACAATTTTAATCTTCTTCAATCCTTTGAGACTAGCTGTATTATAATTATGAGCATCCTTGTTAATCACAGGTGGTTTATTATCATTATCACTAGAACCAATTGAATTCATCGTTTCTTCTCTCTTTAATAACGTTTTACTATATTCCATCATTGTAGCACAACTTCCTCTCTTCATTCTGGCAGTAGCAACAGCAGTACTGAGTGGTAATTGAACTAAAGGATTTCCATTGGTGGATCTTGCTGTTGGATGGCTACTTGTGCTGTTTTTATTATTATTTGTTCTGGCTGTTGGTGTTGGTTGACTTCCTTGACTCATCATTGATTTTCTTCGACTATTTTAAATGAATAAATAAAATAAAACAATATAATAATATATTATATATACTTTCTTTCTTCTTCAGATTTCTCTTGACATACCCAAAATGCAAAGTTTGAAGCTAACAAACTCTTACATAAATCTCTAACAGATGCAAAATAATCAAACATAGCAAAATATAATGGATGAACTATAAATCTCATAAACTTCATTTGTACTATTGCAATATCTGCCTTTCCTCTTTCCATGTTTGGTGATATATCCATTCCTAAAGCCATTTCTCTATCTCCTTGTTTATAATTCTCATTAATTAATGCATTTGCCCAGGATTTATAAAGTGAAAATGATTTTGCTGGATTACTAATATCTGATGCTTTTATAAATAATGTCATTATATATTCTTTACTTTTATCATCATCATAATTAATCTTATTGTCAGGACTAAAATATTCTCTAAATTCATTAATAAATGACATATTAAATTCCAATGATGTAAATAATATCAAATGTTTAATCAAATTCTTCATATACTCCTGTTCATCTGGTGTAAAGTAATCTAATAAACTCAAATCTACCAATTTTTGACTCATGTATTCTAATCCTAAATCAGCATGATAAGCTTCTAAACACCATTTGAAATTATATTTCACTGTTCTTTCGTCGTTTGTTTTACACATAAAATCATATGTTACACCAGGATGATCAATATCATGAAGAATTGCAGCTGTTAATACAGAGAATATATCTAAAGTGGACAAGTATTGATCAGCACCAGTTACAGAAAGAAAACAATGAACTGTTTGTAATACATCAGTTACTATATAAATAAAATAAATAATAATAATATATAAATATATACCATGCATAACATTATGATATGGATTATCTTTATGATAAGCATTTTCTACACGATTTAAGAACATATGAAAAGCATTTAAATCAATATTATATTGCTTTAGCAATCCTCTTTGTTGGAAGATGGAACTAGCTACAAATTTCAATCCTTCTCCTTCACAACACATATTGCAATTAAATACATCAAAATCCCATGAATCTAACTTTGTAAATAAATATCTAATCTCTTTATTATCACCAAATCCAAGGCTTAAAATGATTTCTTTACCATCATCATCAATAGCATCTCTTGTTGGTCTGCTCATAGCAATTGTACTTTTAATTCTGGTTGAATGTCTTGAACTACTTAATACTGATCTTTTACTGGCTTTTAAGAACTTTGTTATCATTCTATCTACTACACAAGCAGTACAGATAAATTCTTGTTCTATAAACATTGTCTTGATATCTTCATCAAAAGGTAAATTCATTATTTCATCAATTGCATAAATACCTTCACTTGTATTACTATAAGTAGATGGTCTTTTGGATAATGCTTTTGCACCATTTGGAGTTGGTGGTAATTGATGATTTCTAGTGGATTGAATCATCACTGGTTGATGACAATTTGGCTGTATTACTGTTGGAACTATTGCAGTTGGCATTGGAGGTGAATTGCTACATTGTAAAGCGATTGTTTTATTACCAAAACCTGCACCAGCTATTGTAGGTTGATTGAGATTAGGAGATTGTTGTATTGGTTGTGATTGATCTGCTTCTGGAGCTGTCTTTTTATCATTATTATTATTATTATCAACAGAATTAGTTGGTGTAATTCTACGAGGATGAAAACAAGAGAATAATCTTCTCACAAAACTTTCTTTCTCAGTACCATTATTGTCAATGTTATTATTATTATTATTATTATCAACTTCCATTGTTATTCCATTTCCATCATTTTCAGTGTTCTTATTTCCTTGATCTGTTCCTATACTACATCTTCTCATTGATTTAAAACCCATTTTACTTTTGCGAGGTTCAGGCATTATTTTCTCCTCTTTACCACTTTGACTATTTGTATTTAAAGATGCTCTATAATCAATTCCACATAATTTACAGTAATATTTATGAGCTGCTACTGTATCACCACCTAAACGAGTATGTCTGTAGAAATGTATCTTATATGTATCTAACATTTCTAATGGAACATTCTCTTGTATTAAATTTGTTTTGATATACTCTAAAGCTGTATTATGAAGTCTTTTTCTTTGATCATGTAACATCTTATGATATATAATATTTCTAATTACTATAGCTGTAAATGTATAAAACCTATTTTGTAATGGCTCAATAGCTTCAGGAACTTTAGTTGTTTGTATTACACTTAATGTATCACTATCTTTCATCGTATAAGGAACAATTAAATTGAATAATTGTAATGTGTTAACCAACTCCATAAAATTCTGTGCATATTCTTCATTCGCTACTCTTTTGGGAAATATATGAGCAACAAATGCCAATTCAAAGCAACCAGTAAAACATCCACCACCTGTAGCAATTACAGCAGCTGTTTTTACTAATAGAAATTCCATTGGTTTTAATCTATCCAAGTATGTTGAAATTGTACGAGTTATTCTGTAAGGAATTGGTAAGGAGATTTCTTCTTCTTCATTATCTTCTCCTCTTGGATCTTTTACACTTAAATAACTTTCACCAGAATCAGAATCCACTTCCTTTTGAATTATATTAGCAGTATGTAATGCTTTTAACCATTTACATATAAATAATGGATTTCCACCAGTAAATCTATCAACCATATAAGTTAGATCTTTATTCACATGATTTACTTTCATTTCACTTTCTATTAATAATTTCACATCTTCACAACTATAATAATCTAATTGTAATAAACCAGTATCTGGTAGTTGAATCAATTGAAAATATTCTCTACAAATTGGATTAAATGCAGGTGCATATCTCTCACTATGAAGTGGTCTAGTTGCTAATATCATTAACAGATTTTCACTCCTTTGACAACTTGCAATATAATAACAAATAGACCAATCTCTATCACTCATCCATTGACATTGATCTATTAATATTAATAATGGATTAGTCAAAGTATTGATAACATGAATGACTAATTCGCATTCTTTAGATTCTATATCTGCAGCAGATTCAGCAGCTTTTCCAGTGGAAAAGAGATTATCTTTTTCTATCTTTTCCAAAAAGTATGCCTTCTTTTCTTCACTTGTATGATGTAATAACTTAAATATTAATTGTTTCCATACAAAACATCTCGTACTCATATTAAAACTATCTGCTTTACCATCACATATAATAATTTCTTTACTAAAATCAATCTTAAATGATTCTGAATCTGTGGATGTTGATAAAACTTCTAAGTTCTGTTCTCTCTCTATTTGTTTAGAGTTTACATATTCTCTTATTTTCTCCAACATTATACTTTTCCCTGTTCCAATGTCACCTGTAATCATAATAGTTCCACTTTGTGGTTTTGGCTGTGTTAATCGATAAAGTCTTTTCTTTATTTCATTCATTTGTACAATCATTGAACCTGTGTCTATTAAATGTTCATGTAGGAAATCGGTGCTTTTAAAGAACATATCTGTATGAGGATAATAAACGTGATAGATTGGAACTGGTTGGGCTTTACCTTTTAATTTAACAGGTTGTAAACTAATAAATCTCAATCTTGGATCAGCTTCAGCAGAATCTTTCGTGGCTTGATCTAATAATATCGAGCCACAAACATCTTTACCATTTGCTTTGACAAACTTTGAAGCCATTTGCATCAATCTTGCAGCTGTATTTACCACATCTCCTAATACTCCATATTCTTTACGACTACCAGCTCCTAAACATCCACAATGAGCTATACCTGTTGTAATACCAACATAAGGACGATATCCTAACGATTCTAATCGACTAACTAAGGTTAATGCTGATAAAACTGCTCTTGTTGGATCATCTTCATGAGCTAATGGAGGTAAACCAAAACAAGCTAATAGTGTGCTGCCTTTATCATCCACTAAAAATTTATTTAAACTTCCTTCATAATCATATAATGAAGCTTGAACTGCTACTAAAACATCTTGAACTTGTTTTAATTGCATATCTTTAATTTCAATTAATTTACTGGCCTTTAAACCAACATTTACAAACAATATTGATAGTGTTCTTAAATCAGCTGCCCAATAAGCTGCATCTTTCTTCATATAAGGGATAATAGCACCTGGTACAAAAGCTTTAATATCTTCATTCACATCATCTTTTTTACCTCTTTTTAAAGAAACCATTCTCTTTTGTTGAACTATATGCTCTAACTTTACACAACCAGCTGGTAACGCTGTTCCTTTCATTGATTGCTTGACATATTGCCAAGCTTCTAATGATAACACAACATCACCTGGATTACAACGTTCTTCACAATCGAAGGCTTGTAATAGTGCTGGTCCACATAATAAATATTCTAAACGATGAAATTCACCTCCCACAATCAATAAATAATTTGCACCACAACCTATACCACATTTTACTCTAAATACGACATCTTCACCAATTGCGCAGTTATGAAGTTCTTTTTGTATTTCATAAGCACATTGTGCTGCTCTATGTACACTAGTCTGCATGTCCCACTCGGTACTGGAGAGACTAGACCAAATTACAACAACTGCATCACCAACATATTTGAATACATCACCTCCACACTTGGTAGTGATACGCACTAGAGATTCCCAGTAGTTATTTAGATAGACTACTAGTTTTTCTGTTCCAGAAGATCCTTGACTGGCTAATTTCTCACTTAGCATTGTGTAACCACTAATATCAGCTATGAAAATAATAAAATAAACAATTTTAAATAATACCAAACATAGAAACAGTCTCAATCTTTCTGCTAGTAGGAACTGTTAGTTCCTGTTTTAGTTCTTTATTCCTGATTAAATATTGAACAATACAATCTATTAATAAGATTATAAATACTAGTCTCTAATACCTGGCACGAAATCTTCGTACTTTGCTAAATTATCAACACTCATTTATATTATTAGTTTAATTGAAATACTATAAAACTTATGAATGAAAGATTATATATTATAAATAGATTAAGAAAAATTGTCGTTATTCAAATAATAAATAATTATTTGGCTTGAGATTTGTATAACCGACATATAAACAATTCTGAATTTCATTAATAAAAGATTAATATTAGAAGTGATTGATTCAGTAGATTATGTGCATTTAATACTGTTAAACTGAATAATAATATTGAAAAGAGTTGTGAAGTAAATGTAGATTATTGTTCTTTTATGCTGAATTAAGATTAAAAAAATACAACGCTGTAGTAAAAGTAATAATATAAATTACTAAATATCATAGAATCCAACTTTACACAACAAAGAAAAGGTTGAAAACCACTTCTATTATCAAATTTTATTTAATCATTAAGCTTTATTTTCATTAAATCCACTTATGTGGTAGAAAACATCTTCTTTCTCTCTCTTTTGCATTATTAAAAATATTATCATTTTGAAACGGATAAATTTTATCATTTCATCCCAATTTTGTACAGGATTATCAAATCTAAGACTATTTATTTATTTATTTGCTACTATACTAAGTAATCACAAGCAAAAATAGAAGAAAAAAGATCAAAAATTGTTAATACACCAGATAGTTTAGAAGAATTTTTTTTGCTGATTTAACAGCTTAGATAATTTTTAAAAAATACATACATCCCTAGATTCAGCAAATTAATGGACAGCTTCTCGCATATAGAGAATGAAGGAAAAGACAGGTGTTGTGAAATTTGTTTTGAATGTAATAAAGAACAACTCAGTAGCAATCTAATGCAATGTAGTAGTTGTGGATTTACTGTACATAAGGAATGTTATTATGACAATTGTGATAGTGAAGAGGAAGAGTTTATTAATAATGAATTATGGCTATGCGACCGGTGTAAATATGAGAAAAATAGTGGAAATATTCCATTAGAATGTCAGATATGTCATACAAATGTATTTTTTTGTTTTATCTAATATTTTATAGTTGAAAGATATAGGAATGAAATATTATAAATATTATAACAGTTATTATCACATATTCTGTCTATATTCCTATTATAATAAATACATAATTCAAAACGAAAAGAATAAAGAATTACCATCAATTACTAATGAAAATGAATGTATAATGAATGAGAAATGTAAGTGTAAAGAAAAGAAACAAATATCAACAATCACTTGTAATAATACAAATTGTACTTGTTCATTTCATCCTATATGTATATTATATAATAAAAACTATCAAATATTGGCTAAAATGGAAGAAAATCAGTTGATAAAATATGAAATATACTGTGAGAAACACCATCATTTAGAAAGTGATATTTTGAATAAAAATATTAACGGTATTTTGATAGGAAGAAAGAATAATATATTGATGAATGAAAATAGAATAGAAATTCCACCATTAGTAAAACTAGAAACAACAATAATTACAACTGATATGAATAAAATGGAAATGAAAGAAAAAGAAGAAAAAGAAAATGCAAATGATCAAAACCAATTACCATTACCTCCTCAATTAGATCTTCAATCCGTAGCAGATAATAATACAACAACCATAACAACTGATTCTACAGATATAACATCAACTACTAATACAACATCTGTAATATCTCCAGAAAAAACAAATCTCGCTAATTTCTCTAAATATGTAAGTTTAGAAAGTCTATTAAAAGGAAAAAGAGGAAGGCCTAGAAAATATGGTTTACCTCCAATGAGTATAATTCCAAATAACAATCTCAAATCAGTAGAAGGTGCTTTAATCAGTGGAAGTTATGAATTATTCTATAAAGATGAATGTCAAAAATGTCCTTTAAACGACGAATCAAAAAGAAGTGAGTATGAAATTAGAATCCAAAATATGTGGATTAATCTACCTCAAGATGTTAAAGATGAATATGAAAAGAGGTTTATTAATAATGTTATCTTCAAATCCAAACATAATGGCAACTCTCCAGCCAATCATAACAACTCAAATTATTCATCTTCTCCTTACAATTCTTCTTATAATGGAGGTAATATGAAATCGAATAGTTCTGATAACTTTAAGATATTTAGTAATTCATCTTTAGCTTCAGCAAATAATGGTAGTAATAGTGGAAATAATATAAACAGTAGAAGGAGTTCTAAGATAGATAATAAACATAGATTTAGTTTTGGCAATAATAATAATAATACAAATAACAATTTAAATATAAGAAATAATAATTTCATAAAATCACATTCAAGTACATTGTTTTCTTCAACAAATTCACCATTACTAAGTTCAAATCATCGAAATACAAGAAGCAGTACAATTAACAGTAATAATAATAATAATAATAATATTATGAATGATAATGAAGAACCAGTACATAAAATCAATTTAAGAAGTCATTCACTGCCAATGAATAATAATAGCAACAATTTCTGTGATTCAAATACATTAATAACTCCAAAATCAAGTGGAAATTCATATTTACATTTTTCATTTCCAGTATCCAATACTGATTTTAATCAACAAGTGATTGATCCATATTATACTGAAGTGGATAATAGTTTGTTAGAATTAGAAGAAAATAATGAAACTTATTTCCAAGTACCTCCACTTGGTGATGGTTTAAATATGTTAAATTTTCAAACTAATCAATCTCCAATACATTTAAATTTACCTCAAACTTCATCAAACCTTAATAATAATACTTCTAGACAATTATTACTATCTCCAACTAGTCCTACATCCTCATCTTTATTTACATCAATTTCACCATCATCCATTACTTCTTCTTCTTCTTCTTCGCATAGTAGTCAGAAATATAAGAAATTAATAGGAAGGGTAACCCGATCACCGAAATTAGGAATACCGAAATTACACAAATTGATATTGAGACAGGTGAAGAATAATATTATCAATTCACTTACACAACAACAACAACAACAATATTCACCACCTTCTTTACAGAATTCAACCTCATCTACATCAACACAATCATTACTACAAGATGGAAATAATTCATCATCTTCAACAATTAATCTCAATGTCACAAATACTGCTCCTAATACTATACAAAGAATGGATTTTGGTGATAATGAAATTCCATCTCTTCAAGAACAAATCAATGCAAAATATCCCAAATTAATTGTTCCAGAAACATCCCGAATAACTGTATTATTCCGTGGATTAAGAAAAGTAAAATGTGTTTATGATTTTAATCATTGTATTGAACCAGAATTACATTTATTATCACCTTCTTCTATTCCAACTCATATTTTATTAAACCAACAACAAATGCAGCAACAGATACAACAACAACAACAGTATCTACTACCTCCATTTCAAAAATCAAAATCTCATATTAGCAAACAACAACAACAGCAATTATTTGTACAATACCAACAGACACAGAATATATTGTTACAACAACAACTTCAGCAACAACCAGCAAATTTACCACTTGTATCAAATGCAAATTATAAAATACCATCACTACCTGTATTTAAGTTAAGAAAAGGAATGGATTGGATTCCAATTGATTTTTTAATGAAAACTTCAATCGATGAAATTTCTTCACAAATGAAGTTGGAATATAATCGAAGTAATAATTCAAACAGCAGTTTTATCCATTCATTATTAATAGATAACTATACTCCCAATAAAATTGATATAAATAAAGAGTTTTTAATAAAAGTGGATAAATATCCAACTTGGGTGAAATTAACAGATTATCAAATTGTTGATGATGTTATTGATAATGATGATTATGAAGATGAAATATTAAAAGAATTAGAAAAGCACCAACAGAAATTACATGAAGTTCATTCACACAATATTGAAACATGTAAAGAATTGTCAAAGAGAATTCCATCAAAAGACTATTATACAGAAAAAGAGAATGAAAAAGAAAGAATTGAAGAATTAGAAAACAATTTCATACAATATTATTATTATAAAATCATATTTGAATCATTAATAAATGGAAGTAAAGATAAAGTGAGACATGTGGAAGATCCAATAACAGAATGGACTATTAAAGCGAATAATAGACCATATCCAATAGAAAATAACAATCCTTATGACACTTGCTCTATTTGTTTTTCACGTATATATATATATATTATTATTTAATTATTTTATTTGTATAGATGTAATTGAAGATTGGAATCCAATAATTACATGCACAGGTTGTCAAGTTCAATTCCATAAGGTTTGTTATGGCTTGACAGATGTGAATGGATTATATAATAGTGATTTTTATTGTGATGTTTGTTCAGATATTTATTGTCTTAGTTCTAGTAATAACAGTTCTAGTAGAAGAAACTCATACAGTAATAATAATAATAATAATAACTCAATATCTCCTTCTCCATCTAATCTATTTCCTTATCAAAACTATCCAAAGTGTATGTTATGTGATTATAGTGGTGGTGCTTTAAGAAAAATTGATGATAATAAGTTCGTTCATTTGGCTTGTTGTTTATGGCTTCCTGGAATAATTATTAATGATTTTGTTAAAATGATTGATATTACAATAAGTGAAGATTTATATAAATATGTGAATATTCCTGTAGTTCAAATGAATAATGATAATAAGAAAGAAGAAGAATATGAATTGAAGATTAAATATACAAACATCACAGATTTCCCAATTGTTGATGTTAATAATAAAGAGATTAATAATAATAAATTGAAAATAAAGAATATTCCAATACTTAAAATATCTAATAATCAGTGTATATACTGTAAATCAAATCATGGAATAACAATCAAATGTAGTGATCCAAATTGTAAAGAATATTTTCATTTATTTTGTGCATATTATAATGGAAATTATATGAGAGTAATTCAAAATGACAATTTGAGTGAAAATGGTTCTTATTGTTACTGTGGAGGTGGATGTGGAAATATTTATGAAATTTATTGTATAGATCATACACCAATCGATAAAAAAGAAGATGAAAATAAAGAAGAAAAAGGAAGTGATGAGTTTAAACTAACAATTCCTGATATATCTCCAAAGAAAAAGAGACAAAATGAACAAATTGAATTAAGAAAACCAACAACCAACCATCCTTTACACTTCTTAGAGTTTTTAAATGAAATCTACATATATACAAATGTTGGAAGTTATAATTTGAATTATTATACTCCTGTAACTCAGCCAAATATCTCAACAACAACAACAACAACAACAACTTCATCAAAGAATAGAATTAGAGATATAAATATATCATATTCACCAAATTCAACATCAGAATCATCATCAATAGTAAATTCTCCAAAGACTGATAATAACAAAGTGAAATTCGTTCTTTTAACTCCAGATATATATCCAGATAATACATGTATGAGTTGTCTAACCAAACAACCAATAGATTCATTAATTGAATGTCAAATTTGTCATGTTAAAACTCATCCTGCTTGTTATGGATTATCTAGTTCAATAATTAATAAAGACAAATCGAATTGGTTGTGTGATGTATGTTATGATAAGAATAAAGATATAAGATTCCTACTACAAGATCAAAATAATAATAATGATGATAAAGAATTGAGTAATACATTAAATACTGCAACAACAACAACTACAGTATATGCTGATCCAAATGATCCAAATGATGTTCCAAGATATGGTTGTTGCTTATGTCCTCATTCTAATGGAATATTGAAAAGAACAAATGATGGGTTGTATATACATATGTATTGCGCAATGGTTCATAAACATGTACAATTTGTATTTGCTTCTAATGGAGAATTGATTGTTGATACTCACTTGTTACAACATAAATGGAGAAATAAATATTCGTGTGAAATATGCAATCAAAGATGTGGTAAAACAATGGAGTGTAATACTGAAGGATGTAATAGACATTTTCATCCACTTTGTGCTTATTTTAATAAAATTCCATTAGTTTATGAATGTGGTAACGGAGGTAATAATGATGAAGATCATGATATTTATGAATATAAGAATATAATAAGTAGAAATAACGTATTGTATAATGCTTATGGAAAGATTATTCCTAAGTTATATTGTTTACATCATATTCCAGATACAGTGAAGTTTATTCCATATAGGAAATGTTTTATAAAAGTTAGACCAAAAAGAATATATCAAGATTTATTAAAGAAATGCAGATGTTTAGAAAGAAAAGCAGAAGTTGAGAATGAAGAAAAGAAAGGCGGAAATGAAGGCTATTTATCACTTGATAGTATTGACAAAATAGAAAAGGATTATAGAAATATAATCCAAAAAAAGAGAATGAGTATTGCTGAAAAGTTGAAAGACATTCAAAAGAATGCAGAAAACGTGAGTAAACAGTATCATCGATTTATAACACGGAGAGATGTAAGAATTACTATTCCTGAAAGTATCAATCCAAACCAATTTAATAGCAAATCTACAACAAGAGAAATTGATGAAAAAGAATTGATTGAAAGAAAAAGAATCAGAGATGAAAGAAGAATGAAAAGAAAAATAGTGAAAAGAAGAAAAAGAGAAGATATGATCAATTCAAAATCTAAACCAATAATGAGAATAAAAAGAAGTGGAAATAACATTTATAACAGTGGTGAAATAGATAATAATGATGAGAATTATGACTTTTATGATTATTTCTGTATTTATGAGAGTGAAAATGGACTTGATTTTGATAATAGAAATATTCATTATCGATATGAAGAAGAAGAAGAAGATGATGATAATAGTTATAACAATAGTGATGATAGTGAATTGGATTATTTATATTATAAAGAGTTAGAAGAATCAAGAAATAATAGAAGAATAAAAGAAATGAATAGAATAAGAGAAAGAGGAAATATTAATAGTGATTATAATGACGTTAATAACGATGATAATGATGATGACGACGACGACAATATTGTAATTGTGCCTAAAGGAACAATTGATATGAATACTAGACAAGATATACCAATGTCATTACCAGAACCACCTCCATTTATTCAATCTAAATCATCAACAAAGAAGAAGAGCAAAAAGTCTGTTTCTAGTTATGATTCTGGTAATTATAGCTATAGTTCTCATAAGAGAAATAGAAAACAATCTGCTAGTGGTGTTGAGGTTGAATCTACTCAATGTTCAATGAACTTAAGACATAACTCTGTTTTCAATTATAACACAACCATTATTGATGATAATTACAAACCAATCAGCAAGATTTTATCTAGTAGTCCAAATCAGCCAATTCCCAAAGAAATTGATAATAGTTATTTAGATTTTGATGTATCTGACGAAGATGATTTGACAAAGAAAAATAAAAGAAAGACACCAAAGCGTCCCAACAATAGTAGCAAAAAGACAAAATATAACTGAATATAAATTATTTTTATTGTTCTAATGTGAGTTTAAATTGATCTACAAATAACATAGCGCTTTATAATGGGTATATGAAGAGAAAAGAACAAAAATCAAAAAAAAGAAATCAAACTAAAAGCTTGACCGTTTTTTCGTTTCTTTTAAATTAAGTATTTTTTTATAGCTTAAATACCTTCTCTTGATTTTTATATTTCTTTTAATTCATCTATTTATTCCTTATAATATATATATAGGATTTTATTATTATTCAAATAGGTTAGTAGCAGATTATGAGTACTCTAGAAGACGATTTTGAAGATAATGAGTTTGATGACACTAACAAACAAGAAAATAATCCAATAGATGATCCACAAGATCCAAATTATGAAAACATAGATAATGCAGATGATAAACCAATAGATACACAGAACGAAAATGAAAATCAATATGACAATGATGAAAATGAAGGTAAATATGAAAACACAGAAAACATTGAAGAAAATAAAGAAAACAAACCAGATTCTCCAATAGAACAACAACAACCAGAACAAGATGAAGTAAAACCTCAACAAGAAGAAAAATATAATGAAGAAGAAGAACAGCCACAACAACAACAACAACAATATCGAGATGAAGAAAAAGAAAAAGAAGAAGAAGAAAAATACAACGAAAGAGAAGAAGAAGAAGAAGAAGAAGAAAGAAAAGAGAATGAAATAATGGAAAATAATGAAGAACCTGAAGAAGAAGAAGAAGAAGAAGCAAAAGATAATGAAAGTCAAGATGAAAACACAGTTCAAGATTTCATCCAAGTATTAGAAGAACATCGAAAGAACTGTGAAAAACAAGGTAAATATGTAGAAGCTGAAATAGCCAAAAATCGATTAGAAGAATTAAGATTACATGAAGAAAATCGAAGACGAGAACAAATGAGAAGTCGTCAAATAGCTGAGACTTTAGGTGTAGAAGAAGCTCATATGATGGAATATCAAGAATTCAATGTAGAATGGGATAAGAAGATGGCTGATTATGAACAACATTCTAAAGAATTATTAGATGAGATGAAGAATCGACATGAAGATGAATTAGCTCGATTCCAAGAAGAATTAATCAGTAAACAAGCAAAACCTAAATTTTCAAGTGAATTATTGAATTTACGAAGAGTTCAAGATGTATTAGCTCGTCAAAAAGATTATGCTGAAGCTCACAAAATCAAACTAAAGGCTGATAGTTTAGAAGCTTGGGAAGTTGAAAAATGGAAGAATAAAAAACAAACTGAGATGTATAGAAAAGAAGGTAAATTTAAGAATAAACAAGATCAAGAATTAAAAGCATTACATATGAGAATTCAAGCTGGTCGAGAAGAGCAAAAGAAACGAAGGCAATTAGATTTAGAAAGATTGTTACTTCGATATCAAAATGTGAAAGCTGCATTGGAAATTCAACATACTCAAGAAAAGATGCGATTTGATCGAACAGCTAGATTAAATGCCACATCCTAAATAATAATTCTTATAAGAAATGTTTAATATTTTATCTATTATTTTAATACAATTTTCAGTTTATCTTATAACACCATCTTTCTTATCTACGAATATATGTAATGTAATATAATTTAGCCCCAGAGGTTAGCATTATGCAAAGAACATCTGCCACAATAGAAAAATAACAATAAAACCATTCCATAATAATGTTATTTTATGTAGAAAACATGTATTACTTTAATTATTTTGATATATTATCACAATTTCAAAAAATAAATATCAATATTTTCCACTATTTGCTCCAGCATCACTTCATAAAGTTCAATACATCTTTAAAAGTTCTTTATACAACCAATTTCCGTTTATATTCTCTTCGTTTATTCTCAAGCTTTTTTCATATTGCTTGGCTTGAGGTACTGAATTATTTTTATTGTTTCAATACTCTTCACACTATATATTTCACAGATTTAATATATAAATACCAAAAAAGTCAATAAGACTTAAGAAAGAAAGATTTTAAAACTAAGAGTAGTCAATTTTACAGCAACTAACTAGTTTAATCAGATATTAGTATTTTAAATACAGAATAAATTATTACGTAGAAAAATCATGTCAATCGTGGATTTGCACATCAGTTATGGCATTGGATTGCCTGAAAGTTGTTTCCACAAAGTAGTCGGTACAGATGGAGTGTTAAATGATTTAGGAGTAGGTACTAATCTTAAAGTATATCTTTGGTTTAAGTGGGGAAATAATGATGAAGCAGGAATAACAAAATTGTTAATAAGCAAGAAAAATGAAGTTCCAAGTGATTATCACATGATAGAAAATAGTATAAATGGAAATAGTACAGATGGTGACGATTCATTATATATCAGTTATAAGAAAGAGCCGAATGAGACTGAAATAACAAAATTATGTTTAGTATTAGACAATGCAGAACTCTGTATAAATTATTATAAAATCTAATTTTTTTACAGCAAATGAATATACAAAGATTCAGCCTCCCTTAGTGACTTATAAATCAGACAATGATTCAGCATCGCATTCAATATACTTATGTTATTCAACAGTGAAGCAACAAATACGTAATACATCTCATAATAACAATAGCAATAATCAACAACAAATACATTATTTAGTGTCAGATCATCATCATCAACAGCATATTCATCCAACTTCACCATCATCTCCCAAACAAATAATGTTAGTGAAAACAGATGATAATAATAATTATTCGCCAAGATATAACGATTATAGTAGTAAAACATTCAATTTTAAAGTATATATATATATTATTATTATTATTTTAGGTGAATCAAAGAGTCGATGTTCTTAAGAATTATAGTTACAGCGATGATAGTTGTTATACGTGTGGTATTATTGTTGACATTGATGAAATAAGTGAATATTGTCTTGTAAAATTACCATATGAAAATAATCCAGTCAGAATAGAAAAGAATTTGATCAGAGAGTATAAATCATGTATATTTAAAGAATATAAAAAGAAAAGAGGAAATGTATATATATGTCTATTAATTTATATATATTTTTATAGTGTAAAATCGATGAAACAAATGCTGCTGATTATTTAGAAAAGTTACTTTACAGCACTAATTTCAATACAATTAATGATTATGATTTAGATTCAATTATAACGATATATATAGTTCCATTCATTTATTCAACTTGTAGAAGTATAAATACTAGTTTCAATATAAATGTAAATGTAAATGCTAATAACAAAGTATATCCAAATGTTATTCGTATTTTAAGAATGATAATTGAAGTATATTTTTATATATTTAATATATATTTATCTATAATTATATTTTATAGTTATTGGTTCATTTATTTGATAGATGTAACTGCTTTGTTTCATATCAAGTTTGCTTGTATTATTTATTAGTAAAAAAGACAAATAATAATAATAACATTATTATTCATAACAACAGAAGAATGATGAATCCTTATTCTGATGATGATGACGATGATGAAGATAATGATCATGCAGTAACACATTTAGATGAAGTAGAAAAAGTAAAAATAAGAGATGATAAAAGAGAAGTAAAAAGGATTAAATATGAATATGACAAAAGTATAGAAATCAAACAAAAGAATGATTTATATGATGTTATTGAATGTTTTTTTAAATGTAGAGGATTTGATAAAATATCAAGTTGCATTATATATGAAGTATATATATATATATATATAATTCACTATTAATTCATTATAGAGTTATGAAATGACAATAACAGATAGATCATTCTATTTAGAAGTTGTTATGAGTGTTTTACAATACATAGACTATAATTTCTATAAGACATGTTATGCAAATACTGTTCAAGTTGGAATACATACCATTTTAATGGCATTAAATGAAGAAGTGTTTTTATCAGAAAAAGAAACATTTTGGGTTGATTTAGTGAATTGTGAATATGTTGATGAAAAGTATATTCATGTTTATATCTTTACTTTATTCAAATTCTTATTGAAGAAGTGTTCTGAAAAGAATAATGGAACGTATAATAATAATCATAATAAATATAAAAAGAGTTTAATAAAGTTTTTAAACAAATACTGCTGTGTAGAAAGTAAAATCAATAATTATAGATTCTACTTACCTCCTGGAAGATTTTTAGATATATTGAATGAATCAAATAATTTCTATGTTGTGTTAGATGCTATAGGATATATAAATCATATTTATAATTCTGATAATAACGAAATATTAATGTTTTTATTTCAATGTTTAAGGGATGAAAATCAAATGATTCCTGAACATTTAATTAAGCAATTACTTAGTATAAAAAAAAGTAAAAACAATGGAAATTATAGCCCAAGAAGTTATTATTTTGATAGTGAAGATACTCTAGAGTTATATATAAAAAATACAATTGATATTAGTGTATTACAAAGAATAAAAGAAATAATAGAAAGAGATGAGCCAATTAATGATTATCATATATTTATAATGGAAAAACTATTAAATCGAGTAAATGATGTAATTAAAACTCCAAATTATCAAATTTCTAATTCACTTATAAGATCAATTGATGAATTTTATGATAGAATCGGATGTATTCGTTTTTTCATTAATATTTATATTAATGATGAATATATGGGTTCATCTCTTTCTAAAGATATAATTAATAAGTTATATCAATATATTAGCAACTTGGATTTATCATTTTTAATTAATCAAGAATCTGAACAGATGTTTTTTACAAAAGAAAATTATATCATATTTTTATTAAATAATTGTATACTTAAGGAGTTTAATAAAGAAATACAAAAACATTCATTTACAGCAAAATTAATAAGAATAACTTCATTAATATTCAAGTTCAAATCATTAGTTTATAACTCAAAATGGATTGAAAATAATGTATCTGGTATAGTGAATACTCTTGGTGGATCTCTTACTGACTTCTTTAGAAGAAGTAATAATTATTTAAATGAAAATCAATTCGATAGAATTATTGATATATTACTGTATATATATATATATATATATATAAAATAATAATAATAATAATACATAGAGATATTGCTTCTAAAGATAGTTATCCGATTGAAATTATTACATTCATTTTCGATTGTATTAGTGGTTGCAAAATGTTTAACTCTGACAGATTTATGAATAGCTTTTTGTTGAAATTTAGTAATACAATTAGTAATAATGACTGTTCTTTCACAGAGGATTTTTATGATTTCATTCTTAGTAACATGTTGTTAAATCAAAGGAGTGATTTTTATGATTTAGTTCATGTAAAAACGTTATTTGAACAGTATATATTTATAATATATATTTTATAATGTAATTAGAATATTATCCAAGTTAAAGAATACATATAATTCAAGTGTTATGCCTTTATTATTTTCAATAATGACTTCTGTATATATATATTTTTTATATTTCACATAGAATCAATATAAATTAAATGATAAAATGCCGTTTTATAAAGGAATAGTCAATACTTTAATCTCAAATTGTGACAGTTGTAATTTAGATGCATTTTTTAAAGATTTCGTCGAGATATTTAAAGAATATTATACATCATCAAATGACACTAACAACGCAGTTATATTTATATTATTATATGAATTAGTTACTATTGTTTCACCATCTCTTTATTCAGTAATGAATAATAGATAGTATAAATATATTCTCTCTCTTTTTATTATTATAATGATATAGTGATCTATACTTAGAACCAAATCAAAGTGTTTTACATGTTCAGAGAATTGTAACAAGACAAATATTTAAAAATCAAATGATTAATACCAGTAAAAGAAAAAGAGATAATTCACCAATTTATATTGATAGAATACCTACATCGCATAGTTATATGCAACAACAGCAACAACAACATTTACAACCTACGATTGAACAACATAAACAAATAAAGAATTATTACATGATTTACAATAAAAATGATACAATAGGTACACTAAAGTCATTTTTAGGTCCAAAATTTTCAAGTAGTAATTTTGGAATGACAATTCGTAAAGATGATAATAGTACTGAATTGAATGATGATGAGAAAGTTCCAGAAAATGAAGTGATTGTTGTTGATCCATCATGGTCAAATGGTTCTGAGCCAACTGATATTGTTGATTGTAGATTAATGTATATTAATTATTATATTTTTAAATAGTTCTGGTTTATCTAATAATATGGATTTATATGAGATTGTTCAATCTGGATTATTATCTCCAAATGAAAAATGTTCAATTTGTTGTTACAATATTCTAAAGTATTTTGAAATTCCTAATGAAGTAAGAGAATCTGCTTTGAATAATGAAAATCCAGATATATACTCATTGAAGACAGAAGACTCATTGACATTATATAACTTATCAATTATTTATAGAAGTATAACTGATGATAACTATTTTGATGATTTTAAGAATAAGAATGGAATTGAAAATATAATAAATTGTGCTGAAACGCTTTGTAATAGTAATGTTGACTTAGAGAATAAATCAATTCAAATGATATTCGAAATGTTGTGTTATATATTCAATATCATTTTCAATAAGAGTAACAGTAATGATTATGAAGATATTTTATTCAGTGGGATGAGAATTTTACCAATTTTTATACCTGAAATTATTAAACTGTTGGAAAAATTGAATAATGTTAAGTATATTATTATTATTTTCATTTATATATATTTTCTAGAACATGTGATCTTCAAAATTATGAAAATTGCCTTACTCATATAATAGAAACTTGTACTTTAGTACTTAGTTTTGAATCTGATGATGTAATATTTACTGTCTTTTCAGCAATACCATTAGAACCATTGTTACTATCCTCTTTAATGTTACAAAATAACAAAGTATTAGAATCATTTATCACTAAAATTGTAGTTGGTTTAACTAAAAATGAATCTATTAAAGGTTTGATATTAGATATATATTATGACATATTCGATAATCATATTAATGAAATTTACAAGTTCTTTGATTCTATCGGATTATTCTTCAAATTGTTTACCTATTTTGTTGATTCAATTCCTGAATCAGATTGTGCTATTTTAATTCCTTTGTTCTGTAAATTGATTTACAATCATCCAATCTTAGAATTAGAATATAATTATAATGATATTAATAGAAATGGTAATAATTATATTTTGCCAAATAATATTTCTTCTGCAAATACAATTACTAATATTCTACCAGATAATGAAGATTTATTATTACAAAGATACTTTTATATCTTAAATAGAATGTTAGGGAAATATAAGTTTGAAAGTGATGATGAATATATAAGAATATACAATTTACTAATGTCTAATGTATTATTCATTTCACCCAATTATAAAGTATGTAATTCTAATATTTATCCACCAAAAACGAAGAATATAATTACAATATACTTTGGATTTGATGTTTTATTTACTGTGTGTAAAGCTTCAGTGAGATGTGCAACAGCATTTTCACAATTTTTAACAAATCATTATCAGAATTTAAAGAAAACTGATTTAATATTAGAGAAATACAATATGAAGAATGATAATTTGAAAATAAGAAAATCAAACTGTCAAACAGGTTTGACTGGTTTAAAGAATTGTGGAAGTACTTGTTATATGAATTCTGTATTACAACAACTATATATGATTCCTGAGTTTAAACAATCAATAATTAATATACAAATACCTTTCTATGAGAATAAACAAACTGATTTGTTATACCAATTTCAAAGGTTATTTGTATTACTTCAAAATAGTCCATTAGAGTTTGTTTCACCATTAGATTTTATAAAATCATGTAAAATCAATGGAGAAGATATTCGATTAGGAGTTCAAGGTGATGCAGTTGAGTTTATGCAACAAATATTCCAAAATATTGAGAATCGATTATCTGCAACAAAATACGAACATTTTTTGAGTGATGTTTTTGGTGCTGAAGATATAAGTGAATTACGAGCAAGATGTAGTTATTATACTAATAAAATGCACCAGTCAATTCGTACTAATCAATCTTATATGTTTACTGTGGATGTATTGAATATGAATTCATTAGAAGAATCATTAAAAGCATATATATCAAGCGAAGTGGTTGAATATAGTTGGGATGAAGAAGAGGAGGAAGATGTAGATAATGATGATGATGATGAAGAAGAAGAAATGGGAATGGGAAGAAGTAAAGAGAGCAATATGGAAGAAGAAGAAGAAGGTAATGATGATGATGACGGAAAACATTTACATCATAAAAGTAAAAATAATAATCACAATTATCCAAAGAAAGATAAATTAGATACAACCAAAAGAACTTCATTAGGAAAATGTCCTCAACATTTAATAATCCATTTAAAAAGATTCACACATGATTCCATGTTTGAATTTAGGAAAGTAAACACCTATTTTTCATTTCCTAATGATTTAGATATATATCCATATACAGCTGAAGGAAGACCTGATGATCCAATCCCAAATTCAAACTCTCAATCAAGAAATAATTACATGTATAAGTTAAGAGGAGTAGTTGTTCATTCTGGTACAATGCAAAGTGGACATTATTATTCATATATACAAAGTAGATATTCTAATAAATGGTATGAGTTTAATGATACTACAGTTAGACCATTTGATCCTTCTAAGATCAGTGAAGAATGTTTTGGAAATAGTAATTATAATAACAATAATAATAATAATATAAACTATTTTAATAGCAATGATACAAATGGATTTGTTTTAGGTGGTGCTGGTGGAAACAATAGTGGAGATGTTTCTCCAATTGTTGGAATAACTGATTTACCAATAGAATGTTCCAAGAATGCTTTAATATTATTCTACGATCATGTTGAGTATAAAGTGGATGATCCAATACCAATAACACCAGCTCCATCTATCAATATGTCTGATAAAAGAAGTGAAATTAGTAATTCAATTGATGAAAATGAAGATGTATTTTTATTTGGAAAGATTAATCCAATGTATTTAGGTGGTACTCTTGCTGATATTAGAAAGAATAAAGATGAAGAAGAGAGTTTGAATCAAATGATGGTTAATAATAATAATGAAGAAATTAGTGGAATAATTTCTACACCAAAGATATTTGATGATGAATTGAGTGATTTAAACGACTTAATGGAATTAATGAAAATGGGATATGGTGGAAATTCATCATTTTTAACAAGATTTCAAAATAGAATATTCATTTTTGTTAATCAATTATTAGATCATTATAAGAACAATGATGAAATAAAGAGCTGTTATTATGAATATATTTCTACAATATATAAATTAGATCCAAATATCTTGAAAGATTTGTCTAATTATTCAGAATTAATGAATTTATTTATAACTAATAACAGTAGCAACAACAATGAAAATAATGATAATGATAATAGCCAGATGGGAAGTATTGAAGATGATAAAGTAACTGAAGAATCGATGAATCATTGGAAAATCATAGAAATGGAATTACAAAAGCTATTGGATGAACCAGGTGAAGAGAATAGAAAGAAGTGTTTATCATTGATTGATCCTATTTTCGACAAAAAGAAGAATATTTTGAGGTTGTTTTTGAATGATAATAACAGATTTGGTACAATACCAAACACTGGAAAAGAATATGAGAAAACTAAATCATTATGTATTTATATTATACTGAAAATATATGAAATATTAACAAAAAGTGATGGATTTGAAGTACAACAAATTTTACATTTGATATTTGAAGTATGTAAAGGAAATGAAGAACTCTGTAAATTGCTTATAAAATGTGGTTTTGTAACTGTTATTATTGACAAAATATATAGTATAGAAAATGACAATTTTTCATTTACTGATTTATGTTATGAATATGGAATTAAAGCTGTAAATATGTTGTTGAAATTTGCACAATTGAATCCAACAGATTCAATAATTGGATCAGTAAAAGTAGACGAAGATACAATAAAGAAGATTTATCAATTTAAAATTGAAACGCTTTTAGATTTGCTTAATAAACAAAATGCTAGAAAATTTGATTATCGAGATTTTTTGACTAATATATACACCAATAATGTATATTTTATTGACATATTATAATGTAAAATATATAGATTGATGAATGTGAAAAAGCTTTAACTGAATATTTAGATAGTACATTATATCCCAAACAATGTCCTTCAAGCCTTGATTCAAACTGGCATATACCTATTACTGTATATTATATTATTATATATTTATATAATAGTTCATTATAAATATTCAAGACAAATATAGAGAAAGAAGAATCGATTTTATACTCTCAAATGTATTTTCAAGAACTGGAAAAATGGGAAATGGCAATGGATTTAATTCATTTAAACAAACAGTATTGTTACAGATGATAAGAAATGCACAAAGATTTAAAGATGTTCATATATGGATGAAATATAAATTATATCATTTTTTCTTTGTTATTATTAAGATATTTCTTTAATTCATATTTTACTAATGATTGGTTTGATCAATTGAAAAAACCAAATTATGGTAGTGACAATGATAAATCAGACTTAAGCGAATTGGCATTTTATCAAGGATTTAGCTTATACAATTCGAATGAGAAATGGATAATAAAACTAGCCAAGATGATTGAAGATCAGAATGAATTACCAAAATATTTGTTCGATCCATTAATGCCAGATAATCTCTGCAACTGTAAATATAAAGAGAATGCGAAGAGTTATTGGGTAAGCGTCTTGTGTTATGATCCAGATAAAGATATGTTTACAGTTGTGGATGATAATGGAAATGTTGAAGAAATCAATTTATTTAGTGATAGAGGTTTTAAAGATTGGGAACAGCCTTATGATTGTTTTTAAATTTATTAAAATTAATATCATTCATGAAAAACTCTACAAATTTATTATTATTATATTGCTATAATCATATTTTGTTGGATATAATGGTATAATAAATAAAATATCTTTTTTAAGAGAAGATTTCCTTTTAAATGGAAATTTCTATTTTCTATCTTTTCTACTCCTATAAACTAACATATTGCAACACATTTTTTCAGATTAAAAACACAAAACAAAAAAGCATAAATACATTTACTGAATTATACAACATTTACTTTGATATTTAGGATTTACTACATTATTTTCTTCTTTTTCTATCTCACCCTTTTTCTCTTTATTTTCTACATCTTCTTTTACAGGTTGAACCTCTTCAACTTTTTCTTTTTCTTTTTCTTTTTCTTTTTTCTTTTTCTTTTTCTTTTTCTTTTTCTTTTTCTTTTCTTTTTCTTTTTCTTTTTCTTTTTCTTTTTCTTTTTCTTTTTCTTTTTCTTTTTCTTTTTCTTTTTCTTTTTCTTTTTCTTTTTCTTTTTCTTTTTCTTTTTCCTTATTCTCATTTTCTTTAAGTTTTGTACTTTGATGTTGATGATGATGTTGATGATGATGGTGATTTGGACTATCTTTACTTTTAGGCTCTTCTTTCACATTATTCACTGCATTCTTATTTTTTGGTGATTCTGGTTGTTTTAATGGTTTATCTTCATTTTTAATCTCATCTTTCTTATCTGAATCATTATTATTAGTTGTTATATTTGGAAGATTCTCATTATTTTCTTTTTTATTAACTTCCACATTATTATTATTATTATTATTATTATTATTATTATTATTATTATTATCATTTCCAGTCAAATCATGAACAACTGGTGGAGCATCTTTTATTTCTTCAATATCACTATCTGCTCCATTATCTTCATTACTTGGTAGTGAAAGAGCAGCAGCAAGAGGAATATTTTTACCTTTATCATCTACTCTATTAATAATAACATCTTCATTTAGAGGCATTATATCACTATCTGTACTATTACTATTGTTGTTGTTGTTGTTGTTGTTGTTGTTGTTGTTGTTGTTGTTGTTGTTGTTTAATGGTTGACTTAATGAGAAACTGGGTAATGATTTCTTACTTTTCTTTAATTCATTATATTCCTTAGTTGAATTGGTTTGAGGTGGAAGTGATTTATTTGCATTTTCATTAATAAAATCATTAACATTCTTATTGGATGGTATAAATTCTTGAATATCAGAATCTTGTGAAGAATCAGTTCTTTGATAAGATAAAGAAGGTGATGAGTTTTCATGACTGTTATTATTATTATTCGATTTTCTTGCTTGAATATGTGGTAAAGATCTTGCTATATCTGCTTCTTCCATTTTGTCTACTAAATCTTCTTGTATTAGTCTTTCATGAGCTTGTTGGATTACTATTGGTTTATTTACTTCTTCTGGTAATGGATGTTTCATATTATCCACTATTCCTTCACCTGGAATTTCTTCTAAATCAGAATCAGAATCTCTCTGTTGTTGTTCTTCTTCTTGTGTTTCTTGTTGCTGTTCTACAACTGGTTGACTATTTTCCAATTGAGGTGATATTTCATTATTGGTAACTTTATTCGTATTTGATGAAACATGTTGTTGTTGTTGTTGATATTGTTGTTGTTTCATTTGTTGTTGTTGTTGCTGCTGCTTCTGCTTTTGCTTAATCTGTTGTTGTGGTTGTGATTGTGGTCTTGGTTGATGATGAGGTTTTGATTGTTGTGTTTTGGGAGTTTCAAATACATAATTACTCATATTAGGATCATAATCCATTACAGTCAAATTATTATAATCAACTGGATCATATCCATCACATACTATATTATTGTCATAATATTTAGCTGGTTTCCACTTTGATATATCTATTGGTTTCATTACTGTACCATTACTGATGTTGGGAATTGGTTCATGAGATTCTTTAACAAATGGTGGTGAAGGATTCTTATTTAGAAACTCATAAAAATCACTTTCATCTTCTGTATATGAACTTCCTCCAATTGAAGGAATTGGAGCAGTTTGATTATCTCTAGTTGGGTAATCGCTGTATTTATTAGTTTCGTTAGGCAATATTGATGGAGGTCCCATATGTGGAGGATAATAAGCATATTTATTATCTTGTGAACTTGTTTCTATATACGGTAAAAAAACAAATGTAATACTCTTTTTAGAATCATCGTTGTTTTGCTTATTATTTTTTGTGTCTTGTTTTGAAGAAGTTTTTACTGCTTTTGAATTTGATTGATGACTGTCTCTGTTTTTGGTTGAATTAGGTGTATTGCTGTTATATTTGGTATTGCTGTTTGTATTATGACCTGTTTTCATTTTCTACTACTTCTGTATTTAATTATTATTTCCAAAGTGTGAAATTAAAAAAATGTTGAAATTGGAGCAAAAAGTTTCACACCCCAATATCATTCTCAAAACGAAAATCATTTTCCATAATTAACTTTCATCTGTATTATGCTTAATTTCACTATCCCAGAAAAAAAAAACATTTAAATATATTGAAATCAATACTTACCTACATCTAACCTACTTTGCATTATCATAACCAAAATGATGACCGTTGTGAATCAAATGTAATGTTTCTAATGCAAATATCAAAAATAACCCTCCACCTAAGAAACCCATCGTTCTTTCAGAAATTCTTGAAGATAACAACTTTCCACACAATTCAGCTAATACAGTAGTAACAACATGACCCATAATACCACCAATAATTGCTATAAAACAATAAATAACTAACAAAATTAAAAATACTTCCCCACAAATCAGCAGTAGCACTGAAAGCAACAATAGATAATTGACTTGGATCTCCCCATTCAGCACAAAATGTTAATAAAAATACAGTCCACCATATCTGATTAAAAAGATTAGCTATACCGTTTCTTACGTTTGGACGTGGGGTTTTATCTGATGAATTAGCTTCAGAAGCTGTTAATGGTAATTCTTCACTTCTAAAAATCAGTATAGTGTTTTTATATACGAATCTACTTCAGATTTTTCTCTATCATCCTTGTTACTAGGAGTAGCATAGTATGAATCCCTTAATTGCTTAACACCAAAGAAGACAAACTATAAAATATATGATATAGATAATACTAAGATAAATGAAAAGTATAATGCATATTCTCTTGGAAATAATTTTGGAACAGAATAGCCGATCACTACAGTGAATACATGTATGATGGATAAAGCCAGCATAGTTCCTATAAACACAGCCACTCTAAAGGAAATAGAAAAATATCATACTTGCTGTGTTTCATTGACATTAATGTTGTAACCATAAAGCTTTTATCACCAAATTCAGTCACAACCATCATAACACAACTATAAAATAAATTGGTCAACTATACCTCTGCCAGAGAGACTGGAAGAAATTTAAAGACACATGATGCGCCTGTTCAGCAACCTATGTATTAAAATAGCAAAAAATATCTCATACTCTCTGCATTTTAAATGTTATATAAAAATGATATTATTTTGGGTGGAATTTCAAAATAGATTTGAATTATCATTTTTTCTGAATCATTTAGTTATTTTGAAGGTGTAGAATATTTATAAGAATTTATAGCAACACATATATAATGGATAAATCGATTAAAAGAAAGCAAAAGAGTGATTACTGTTTATTTCTTCCTGCTGCTTTTCATGTATATAAAACATTATATATTAGGTGAGAAAATGGAAGAAAGTGTGGGTAGAAGAAGGAGCTTATCCAAAATTTAAATGGGTTCCTGTTAATCAACCATATCCAACTCCAATACCACCAGAATTTCTTGAAAGTATGTAGTATAATTATTTAATCTATATATAGTAAATAATAACAAAAACCCTCAAATGACTACTCGTAGAAGTTACAGATTGTCTTTAAAAGATGATAAATCAGGAGATACACCAAGAGATGATCTAATAGAAGAGTAATTAGAACTGTGATCAATTTACTGTAATTTATAACTTAAAGATGTTTTTGTTTGTTAATTGTGGATTTTATTAGCATAACTTTATGAAAAAGATATTTGTATGATTATATAATCTATATATAAAGAAATAAATCAATTTAAAAAATCAAACAGGTTTGATTCTAATTTTAAATAATTCAAGTTTTCATGACAATAGAAGAAACAAAGAGAGATTTTCTAGAAGATACATACAAATTTACAGATGAAGCAACTGTACTTGGATTAGAAAAGCAAGAAGATGGTAATTTTATTATTTATTTGAGCAATACTATATTTCATCCACAGGGAGGTGGTCAGCCATATGAACCTGGAGTTATATCAAATGATAAAGCAGTTTTTAATGTAAATAAAGTATTAATGAGTAAAACAGTGAGTGGTGTTATTGAACACTATGGTACATTTGAAAACGAAAATATTTTTGAAAACGGAGATAAAGTGTCATTAAAAATAGATGAAAAGGCAAGAAGATTACATGCAAGATTACATTCATCAGGTCATTTACTAGATCAAGCAGTATCAGCAGCAGGTTATAGTTTTCCTACTTCTAAAGGCAATCATCGACCAGGTGAAAGTTTTGTGGAATACATAGGAAAGATAGATGCAAAAGAAAAAGAAGAATTTTTGAAAAAAGTCCAAGTAGAATGTGATCGTTTGGTTGCTGAAGCAATTCCAACTAAAATCAACTACGTAGATCCTGCTGATACTCCTCATGACACTTCATTCTTAAAACCAGGTGAAAAAGTATAATTATCAATAATTGCTTTGAATATAGGCTAGAATTGTATGTGTAGCTGGTGATTGTGATTATCCATGCTCTGGTACACATGTGAAGAATTCAAGTGAAATAGGAAAACTCACTTTAATCAAAGTGTCTTGTAAAAAGGGAGTAATTAGAGTTTCTTATAAAGTTGATGAATAAAAACAACAACAAAAAGAAAATTAATGTAATGATAAAATATATAAACGGTAATTTGACTATTTTTAAATGTCTTTTGGTATATTGTCTTTAATATCACTCAATAATGTCTTTAATTTTGATACAAGTACTATGTTATATGAAATAGAGAATATACAGTGAAAATTTGGATCAGCTATACATTGCAAGATGTATGTTTTCAACTCAGGATTTGATAAATCATTGAAAAATGATAAGGATGTGTTATCCTTTGTGCTTATGAGATTCTGATTAAATGATTTTTTCACTTGAAATCCAATACCAGTCAAACTATCAACTGCATCATTAAAATCACCTGAATTGAAGAATTTCACACAGAATTCTTTTCGAATCTATAAGCAAATGATATATTGATAAGTGCTACATTTCTGGACTCTATCATAAATATGATTTTGGCTTTGGATTCTGGTATTAATATAAAAACCCTGTATTTCTTTGACAGAACTTCATCAATACTTGCTTGCTCCTATAAATCATTGAATTGTATTTTCAATCTTACCTCATTCTTGTGTGTGTTTGAATTGATTACTAAAAACTCTTCTTCACTACATGAGACAGCAAGTTGGTATTTGCCTTTGTGCTTCATCCACTTTCCATTTAATTTAACTCCGTATAACACTTCCCAGACTAACATTTGTAAGTGATGGCGGAATATGTCTTCGTCTCGGAATTGTTTTCAATAATTATTTTATTTGCACATAGTACATATGAGGATAATATAATTTTATATAAACTTGTTATAACAACAAATTAAAAACATTCTTCGATTCAATGCTTTTTTTCATACAAAACACATAATTA
Source organism: Proteromonas lacertae (assembly GCA_002245135.1). Taxonomy (NCBI): domain Eukaryota; class Bigyra; order Opalinata; family Proteromonadidae; genus Proteromonas; species Proteromonas lacertae. Next base: position 60,032 of record NGBS01000011.1, read on the forward strand.
TGCAGTTTTTAAGTTAGAGGAATATAATTCACTTGATTTTACACACTCATTTTTGAAATATATTTGAAAAGATTATTATAATATCATTTTACATCAATACAGATTGAGTCAAATAGGTTATATATAAAACATACAACCCATCTTTCTTGTCTTCTTCCAAAAAAGAATTGTTGTAACACCATTCAAAATAGATTTGACAAACCAAAGGCTTGGCTAAAGAATTGAGTTTCTAATTGCAAAATAGATTCGAAAGTCAGATGAATTTATTTTCTTATAGCTGTCTCTCTACTTCATTCGTCGTATGTCAAATGTTGATAATAATTTGCACCATATGTTTGCCGCACTTCTGTCCTCATTTAGTTCAACAATTCACTTCAGACTTGTTAAATTTACTGTATTTAAACATATATATTGTATTGTATTTATATATAGACTAGGTAAAGATTTTTATCTGATATTTATATTCATAATTGTGGTATTGATCTTACTAGGTTTTGTTATTCAACTATTCTTTTACTCTCCAATGGCTTATGAGAATTACACTGATAATATATCTCCATCAATCAAGAATGATAGAAAATTATCAAAGAATTTTGAATTTGTTGAAGAATACACACCTTCAAAAGAAAAAACAACCACTCAATATACTAATAACCCTATTGAAAGCATAAGACTACTTCAGTCTACTTCATCAAACCCATCTATTTCAACATCACCAATTCAGGTGCTTCATCCAACACCAAATACAACTTCAAATCCAATATCAAGCAGTGCAACCTCTACAATCAGTGAAAAATGTGCGTCACCATTAAATGAAGGTAGAAGAAGAAGAAGCTCCAGTATATCCTTACCAGGTTCAAAAACAGTAGTGCCATTATGTGAAAACGAATATAAAAACATGTATGATGTGAATAAGTGTATTAGTCCAAATTATGAAATTGCCAAGTCAATAGTGGATGATAATTTATATAGAATATGCAGAATCCCATTAAGTCCAGAACAAGCATTAGATCATACATTTTTAGAAAGAATTAACAAATTAGCAAAATTAAATCACCCTTATTTACCTAGGTATTATAAGGCTTGGTTTGAGAAGAAAGATAATGTGAGTAACAGTTTTATTACAGAGGCAAGATTATCATATTCAAATCTAAGTCAATATTACAAGGAAGAAATAGAAGAAGAGAATGAAAATGAAAAAGAAGTGGAAATAAAGCCAGTAGAAAAAGATAAAAAGAAGAAGAAAGATAAAACCAATAATAAAAAGTGTGTTCAATTGGTCTTTTCACCATCCAGTAATGAGGAGTATGATAATGGAACATGTGATTCACCATCAACATATGCAAAATTCTTTATTGAAGCTAACAGTTTAAAAGATTATAATGAAGAAGAAGAAGATGATGATGATGATGAAAGATATTATAAGAATAACAATAAAAATGATAAATTAAAAGAAAGTGAAGAAAAGAAGAAGAATATGAAGAAGAAAAATAGATTATATGGAATGAATGGAAGAAATCATCGAATATGTGATAAAGTATGTAATAAAATAGAAAGAGTTCCATCACTTCAGGACTTTAGTAAGGATTATATATTGTACATTCAAATACAATTCTTTCATGCTCCTTCATTAGAAGAAGTATTGAAACTTCATAAACAAGTATATTTATTATTATTATTATTATTATTATTATTAAAATAGTTGCCTGAATTATATTCAATAAGAATAATCACACAAATTAGTGAAGCTTTGAAGTATTTACACGATTTGAATATAAGGCATGGAAACTTGAATAATGAAAGTGTTTATTTATACGAAGATGGTACAATTAAACTACAAGATATTGCTTTATATGTTTATGTATATAATATATATATATATATATATATATATATTATGTTGATAGAACAATAGAAAGGAAAATGATCAAAAAGAAGAAGAAAAAGACTTGTTTATTGATGATATATATTCATTAAAGAAATTAATGATGAGTTTAATATCAGATCCACCTTCAGAAATTACAAATCTATTAAATGAATTTACACAATTAACAATGAGAGAAATCAATATGAAATTGAATGAAATATTAAAGAATAGATGTTTATTGAAAGATAAATATGATGTAAATAAACTAAGATTCTATGTAAAAGTGAAGAATAGTAACTTTTTAAATGATTTATTGATGAAGTTTAACAATAATGATATGAGATTAAGCTGTAATGAGAAATGTGAATGTTATGAAATAGAATTGAATGGTATTAAAAATAATAATGAAGAAGTGAAAGTTGTTATAAATGATATTAAAAAGATGAGTGGAGTTGTTGATGTTAGAGATAATAGAAGTATGTTGTTGAATTTTGTTGAAGATTTTTTGTAGATTTATTATTAAATATTTATTTATTTAGTAAATGTTTTCATTGAATGGTAATTTAATTTGAATAGAAATACAAAAACAAAAATATTTAACAAAAAGATTAAATTACTATAAATATATATATTTCTATAATTATTCCATCTATTTTCTAATTTCTAATCTCCTGTTCTGGATCTGGCTGTTCACTAGACATAGTACAATTCAATAATTTTGAACTATCAGCATTACTACTTCTCTTTCTAGCAGGATTTAAAGGAGAATTAACAAATGAACAATTTGATAAATGACTATGACTTCTAGCAGCATTTGAACTCATCCCTTTGTTACACATATTCGTATAACTACTACCTATTTTCTTCAGTCTATGAATACTAGGATTACAAGCTGCACTCGAGCTTAAAAATTGTATTTGCAGTTGATTTAATATCTCTACTAATCGTTTTTCTTGTTGATCTGTAGTTTCACAACAATATTCATAATAAAAAGGATTTGGATAATTATTAAATGATCTTTTTAAGACTGTACAACACGTCTCAGGAGGTAGCATACCATTATTATTACGTAAATATTCTACAATTTGTGGCATTTCTTTAATTCTTCTATTTATGGTGCCCCAATAATTATCTAATGTGTGTTTGGAGAGTTGAAGTCGAAAAAGCGTTAAACTTTCAAATATTTCATTTACATCAGCTAAAAGATCGATAAAACGTGAAAATAACATATATCCTTTATTCTCCCTATTAAAATATATAAAAAATATATATATTAATTTTTATACTCAGCATATTGTTGATAATAATCCATATAAAAATCACTTGCACTTAATCCCATAAAAACTAAATAATCTCTATACAAATCCATTGATATTTTATTTACATCAGTCATACCGAGAAATGCAAATGAACACATTATTATCATATCTGTTGGAAGTAACATATGTGAAGAGACTAAAAATAAAAAAGAATGCCAGGATAGGTAATGCTCTTTGGTTTTGTAGGATGAATATATAGCTTTTCCATACCCGCTATCACAACTTATTTTTAAATATCTGAACCAATCGTCGATAGATACAGAGTAATTGTTGAAACTAAGTAAAAATAAAAAATAATAGTATACTATCTGCAACATCGAATATATATTTCCTGTAGTCTGCAAACTTCGTAAGTATTGTCTAAATATTATATTCATTAACCATACAATAAAAACACTCACATACCCAAGCATCTTTCGCTGTTAGATGAAAAAGTAATCTATATGGCGTTTTATATAATGTTTTATATTGTTCAGTCAGTATTGTAGAAGCATTTCTCTAGCCAATATAAAAATACACCTTATATACTATTTCCTGCTCTTGAGCTATTGACTCAACGACTAAATTGAGTACATAATATAAATGTTATACTATCATGGCTATCACCCTCATCCATTGATTTAGTTAAAAAATGAAAATCAAAACGATTTTTTTCACAAACCAATTTTGACTTTTTTTGTTTTTAATGAAACAATTCATAATGACCTGAAACATGGTTTAGTATTTATATTTTATGTGTTTTATTAAGTCTCATACGTTTATATATTCAAGGTTAGGTGAAATGACAAAATATTTCTATCAAGTTGATATTCCATTGTTTATATTCTATCAACATATTATAAATCTGAAAAGTGAGTGACAATTTATATGATGATTGAGTATTACTCAGATTTTGCTGTTTATACCTTCATTTAAGGTATTATAAGGAATTTATGAATTATACAAAAAGTAATTATTTGGAATAAAATAAAATCTTTATAATATATCTCAATTGTATAATATAGTTTTATAATTTTCTCATTTAATGTTCGAGAATTCTATGGATAACTCTATTCTTTCTTTTTCTCCTATTCCATCAAGGTTTATTATATCAATTGAAGAAAATGTTTTTAAGAATGATTTCAATTCTGATTTGTCAATATTTTCTTTAACAGATATTGATAATTCATCTAAACATTCAAATACTTCCTTGTTTTCTATCATTAATCTCAGTTCTTCTTCATTTAATTGATTTCCTGATAGATTTATCTTCATTAATGGTTTGTATTGTCTTAATCTTTTTATCAACATTTTCAAACCATTTTCACTCATTCCAATATCTATTTATAAAATAAATAATAGTATTCGATGATATACTTAATAGATTCAATAATATTTGATCATGAAAAATATCTATAAATATAAATTTAGTTAAGAATTGGCATATAGTCTTTATTCCTTCATCTAATATAGTTATTAAATATTGAAATATGGTTTATACTCCCTGATATATTATATCACCTGAGAAGGATTGACTTTGAATTATCTCCTCTAAATCTCTCATATAATAATATCTTTCAATTATCATCATATTACACCCGATCACATGTAAATGAGATGGATTAGTAAAAAATGAATTACATTTAATCGACAAGGACTGCTTTTCTGAGAATTTTAGGGTAGCTTTCCCATTTATTCCATCAATATTTATGATTTTCATCATTTTATAATCAGTTTCATGTTGTACAACCAAATCCACTTCATAATTGCCCTTTTCTACTCTTCTTTTGATCTATAATAATATTGTTAATAAATACTTCCGTATTACATGGTAATATTGAGCGTAATACATTATCTACAAATGATTTTTAGCAAAACATATTTCAAACCTGTTTGATATTTTAAAATATATAGTCGTTTTAAGAGTCAGTTATTTTTTTCTAAAATATGATCGTATAGTTATAAAAAGGATAAATGTTTGTTATTGTACAAATTAATGACAAATTAAAAGAAAAACCATAAAAAAATATATTTATAATAAGATTTTTGATTCATCACTCTTCCTGTGATTTATCTTTCTGTTGTTTTTCTAGAATTGACGATGATTGAAAGAAGGGGTATTGTTTTGGTTTGTAGTATTTTTTTACTATTGACTTTTTTATTTTTAATGTTTTTGATGAACAATCTTTTGATTCTAATTCTTTGTTGATGTACTCTTTTCCATAATATTCGAGTCTTCTCATTTTCTCTTCATCATCTATATATTGATTCAATATATTTACTGTTACGTAATTTAAACTACATTTATTATGTATTTCCCATAACATAGGCAATCCATAAGCTGTTTTTATGGTATTCATATTTTCTATATTATGAAGTGATTTACCTATTAATCTCATCACCTCGCAATCGGGTTTGGCTTTATATTTCTCACATAATTTCAATAATAATTCATTTCTTATTTTATTAACTATTTCAGGATAATTACTATAATATACAATTATTACATTTATCAAAATTATTCATTATATAAATTCCTATTTCCTTCATCTTATAATCCTCAATATCAAGCAATGAATTAATAAGATTGTTCATCTTTTCTTCATTCAATTCTGATATTAATGATATATCTTCTTCTTTTATAATAACCTCATTTTCATCATAATAATATTTCATAACTACATTCTGAATATTTTCATCTTCTACATTATATAAATCAATATATTTTATTGATTCATTATTATGCAAATCTATATCTAGAGATTTATAAACTCTTTGAAAATCATCATTTAAATCATCTATCTTCACTTTGTCATTATGAAAATGATTATTAATTAAACATTGAAACGAATTTGACATTTCAGAATCATAATTTTTCTCATTTATTCTATATGAATACCACTTTAATAATCTACTCAATAACCATGTCTCATTTCTTATTACCAAATTTGAAAATGATAAAATATCCTCTAAATTATTTTGCTCTAATTGTAATAGCCATTTATCTATAATATATATATATATATATTACAAATATGTTGTATATACCATTATACATGTATTTGTATCCTCTCTTTTCAAATTCACTTATTTTAAACTCAGTTAGTTCTGATAAAACATAAGGAAAAACGTTCATTATATGAATTAAACTAACTAACAAATTATCATCTACATTTTCTTTAATAAATTCTTCGCATTTCTTCTCTATTACCTCTTCATTGTAACATATACAAAACATTAAAACATCACATACATTTGACTTAGTCAATTCAATTTCACCTCCACTGTAGTACTTTTCTAATTCAAAAAATCCCATTTTATTACATTCTTCAAACAATACCAACTCATTCCCCAATTTTTCATCTTCTAATAACTTTCTTAATACATTATTGCCGGTCATTAGTATTGACTTAACAGAATGTATTTCATCATTGTTAATTCTCACTTTGACATCACCAAAACCATTCTCAACTAACTTTCTACCCAGACTAATATTAATAAAATAAAAATGATTGATACCCACATTCTCTTAACTGATTGTTTGTTATCTTCATAATAGAGGAGATAATTTAAAAACAAGTTTCTGAACTTTAATAAAAAATGATTCGTTTCATTTTGAAAAGAAGATTTATGAATATCATAATCCCCATCATTTTTTTGATCAAATTATTATATGCAGATGAATCTATAGTGTATAATGGTGTATATGTATGTAAAAACACTCTTCAAGATAGTCAATTAAGCCATTTCTTGTCGTCGATAGTCAATGACTCATTCATTTTTCAAAACACTACATTTTATATTAAGGATATAAGTTGTCAGAACAGATGTAATGAAATGGCTCACACATTAGAAAGTTTAACTATAGAAGAAGGGGTAGATTATAATCCATATGTAATAGGATATTGGAATAATGTAACATTTCTATCATGTTTAAGTCCAACATTAAAGTTTTTAGGTTTGCATTTGTTTAATTTATGTCCTTTAACAAGCATTTGTGAATATAACATATACACATCATATCATCCACAGAATCTTATACTTAATTTAATAAATATCGTAGTAGATTACCCTCCCTTGTCACTAATTTATAATAATTTAACTAATTTAAATCCCCTTCTGTATATTAGCAAGAATTTTTTCGCAGATTTGTTATTAAGAGAAAATATTCATATAATTAACAATGTAAATGATTATTCTGTACTACGGCAGAATAGTAACATTAATCAATCAAACGGAATTATTTACATATTAAATGAAGAAAATTATGGGTTAAATGATTTTATTGAGTTTATTATATCACTTGAATCAGAGCCTGTAGTGTTTTTAGCTGGATATTTTAATAGTAATTTAAAGAATAATTTAAACAAATTCAATAAGTTTTACATTATTTCTCCTTATTTTTCATTTATAAATGAAGAAATAAATGATGAAATGAAAGTGGTAATACAAAATGTAAATCCAACATTTGAAGTAGCCACATTGTATATATATATTAATATATGTTAATAGTTTTACATATTTATTGTATATTAATATGATAAATAATCAATCATCATCATCATTTTTCCCTCTGTATTATATTGACTTAACAATTGGAAAATCATTCCAATCTCCATTTGGTGAAATTTATATGGATAAAGATCATTTCTTTGTATTACCAACATTCATATCCAATTCTTCATTTGAAATCATAAACAAAGAAATTATACCTTTAAAGTCTTCATATTCATATTTATATAATGTAAGTGAAATGATAAATTACTCAAATCGATTATTAATATGTAATTTTAAGCAGTATAATCCAATCAATTATCGGAAAATGAAATATATAATAATTGTAAGTGATAATGAAGATGAGAAAATATTATTTCAAATGTTTTATGCAATTGTTTTAGTTGATAATATAGATGAAAGCGATATGTCAGTATTATTCTACAGAAGTGTTAAAAATATTCCATATTATTTATATTCAGAAACATATGTTGGATGTATTATATCATACTTGAATTATGAAAATAGAAATAAAATTGCATTATTAAATCATGCTGCTGTATGTTTATTTAATGTAAATACATTTGAAGGCTCTGCTTGTTCACCATTCATTGTAAATGTATAATGAATTATTTTATTTTATTAATGTTTTTATAAATAGGTTGGTAAAAGTATAAATACTCTAGTTTCTCATTTTATTTCAATAATTGAAAAAAGAATATTAAATGATGAAGAATACTCTATAATTGGTTTAAAGAGTGATAATGACACTATGTCTGAATTAATGGATTTTAATTTTGGTTCAATTATAATCAATAATGGATATAAATATAGCAATTGCTCTTATAATGATGAATTTACTGTTACATATTTCAATTCATCAACAATTATAGTTTCATTTATGTCAAAAGAAGACAATATTCAATTTATTAACAATTTTGGTCCATTTACTCAATACGAATGGAGTTTATACATTTTAGAATGGGAATTAAAAGATTCTATAAACAATCCAAAGTCAGAAGGGATTTTTACACTTTCAGAGTATTTTCAATATGAAAATGGAATATTTAACGATTTCTCTTTGAACAATATAAATGTAGAATATATTACCACTGCATTTGTGTGTTCTAGGATAATCTTTCATGAATATGTATAGATATATATATACATTATTATTATTATTATATTTATAATTAGATTGAAATTCATAATCAGGGAAGTATTGATAGTTACAAATTTAAGAATGATATAGTCAAAGATATATATTCTAATCAATATACAAAATCAAATGTTGTGAGAGTGGAAAATGGTAAATTTTTATTATATTCAAATTCTATTTCTTCAAGAATTATGTCTTATTACAACGTGAAAGACAATAAAATGACATTGTGTGGTTGGAAAAGTGAATCAATTGATTATGATTCAGTTCATTTAATTGGTTTTTTATATGATATTTGTAGAAAAGAATATATTGATTATATTGATTATTTAAACTCATTAATATGGGTATTAAATTCTGAATATGATGGAATAAAGTATATATTGTTATTGCCTTATTAATTTATAGTAATATTCCAGTTCTTATTCATATTATTTCATTTGTTTCATCCGATTGTAAAAGTAGTCGTTACAGATCATCAAGCAGAAAGTTTGTCTTAAATGATATGGAAAATTTATTAATGATTATAACACCATATTATCCCAATTTAGTAGATTTTATAAAATTAAATGCTAACAATGTAATTATCAGTTTGATTAATGAAAATAGTGGAGATTTATGTCTATCAAACATGTTTGTGTATGGAATTACTCCATATCAACAAATATATCCGTTTTTCTATTATATTTTATTTAAAATAAGATATATTATCTTCTATGGAAATAGTGATAATCATCTAAGTTATATTCATAAAGAATTAATAAGTAGTTATTGTGTAGCTTATATGATGAAATGCATATTTTTTGAAGCAATTGATAATAATGAAGATATAACGACAAACCCAGTTGTTAATTACATTGAAGATTATGAAAATGAGATTACAGATTCAAATTTGTTTATTATTACTTCGTTTTCAATGTTTAGTGATGATAATATTTCTCATTTTTATACTCAAATGAATGATTATTCACAGATTAATAATTATACTTTGAATTTTTTCGATTTATTGATGAATAGAAGAAAGTTTGTTAAAAACAGCTTGTATTCATTAAAGAATATAGATATACATTATGTTGAATCAATTTCAGCAGCTGAATACTATAATATGCTAAATTCATATATATCATTTAATTTAGATGAAATTATTCCTATTGTTTATAATATATGGAATGCTTTAAGTAATTTTAAAGAAGCCTACGAATATACTATGTCAAATGATTTCCCTCTGTTATGGACAAAGTTAAGAAGCATTATTTCTGATTATAATCACATAAACAATAAAATTAACTTCTTAGCTGATAATTATGTATATCAGAAGGTAAGAATTGTGAAAATGAATCGTATTACTAATGAATATGATATTGTATTTTATTTAACTACACCAATCTTTAATGAAATATCAAATAATCTGATTTTTAATATCAATAAAGATTGTCATTCAATTTGTGAAATTTACAGTCAATATGAAGCAAAATTGACCAATAAGAAAGGAGTATCAGTTTTGCTTGTCTCGACTATGAATGAAAATAATTATAATAAATCGATATATAGTCGAATTTCTCAATTGTTAAGTATAAATGAAATAGAAGTAACAACAAATAAATATTTAATTCCTTTCTATTATAATGCTATGAATACTTCAGATACTGAAATAAATAATATTATCTCATTCATGAAGTCATTAAAAGTGAATTATAATATTACAATAAAACATATTTTTGGTGTATTTTCTGATTCAATTTATGAAGAAAATGTGTTGAAGCATAATAGAGATGTTTTGTTTTGGTCTCCAATATTACATTCAGGTTTAGATTATAGTAAAAATATGTATATTTATATTATACTATCTTTCTTTTATAGAATCAATTGTGGCTTTTCATTTAGACAAATCATTCAAGAACCACTTTCCTATTTAATGAAATATTCGACCAAAATAGTGATTATATATTCAAATTATGAAATTGAAAAATTATTCATAGAAATGTTGCAACTATATATAAAAGTATTTGATAATGACAGTAAACAGGAAATATTAGCCAAAATTGCTCTAAAGAATGAAGAATTTGAAGAATTAGATAATATATTAATAGATTTTTATTACAAATATCCAAATGATAAAATAATTATATTGAATCTACTACAAGATCCACAATCATCTCATTTTTTCCAATATTTTACATCACATCATTTAATTGAAGATTTTATAAACAAATTTCTAATTTTATCATTCGGTTCTACTCCATTATTTGATTCTAACTTGTTTATTGGTCAATATGATGTAGTACAAATGTCAATGGAAGAAATAATAAAAGCAAATCCATACTTTTACAGTTTAAAAGAAGAGTTAATGACAATTTTACCATTTTATTACTCAAATAATATGAGAATTTTTTGGAACACTTACATCTCATTAATACTATTTTCAGAATTACTGAATTTGCCTGATATTAATAATATTTCTTCAGTATTAAACGAATTACCAGGAAAATATATTTATTTTGATAAATTTATTGGAAATGTAAAAATGAATGAATATTCAATGATAATGAGATCTTTCAGATTGATGAAATATCACGATCCAAAATTGGCATATAGTTCAGAAGTTGTTTCATTTATTAATTATACTTCATCACCTATACTTATAGATTATGTGAAAGATAATTCAAAAATTGTGTATATGGGAGTATATATCAAGAATAGTAGTATATATAAACTTTGATTATTTTTATACTTGTAATAGATGCTGAATATGATCCTTCTATTATATCAGCAGTATTGGATGCTTTTTCTTCAATTTTATATTTCTTTAATGATTTTGATATTACATTAATTCCAATAGTGTTTAAGACAAAAGATGAAATATTTAATAATAGTAATAGAAATATCAAACATACACTGTTTTCATCAACATATCTTTTTTTTTTTGTTTCAATACATAACTATTATTGTTTTTCTTAATTAATTGTACTAGAAAAGAAAATGATTGGCTAGTTAATAAACTTGTAAATGATTATAACAATACAAATAGAATTTTCCATGTTTTTAATGAAGAAAGTATGTTATGTTTAAAGAATGTGTTTTATTATTCACCAACTCATTATTTAGTAGCAAATGTTGCATCTGCATATCTCCATAGTGTTATCATGACTAATATCTATCTATTATACTATGAAACAAATGAAATGTATTTAGATACGATTGTTGAAATATTCTATTTGTATGGTTTGAATCTAGTTGGTGTATCAAAAATACCAATGAATAAAGAAAATTATAACTGTACAATTCAGTCAATATTTTTTAAGTTTAACTCAGGTGGATTATTCTATTGTTTAGGTTCAGATGATATTATTCCATTCCTTAATTCACTAATTCTATCAATTCAATTTGATTATCAATATTCATTTTATTTACAAGGATTGAATTTAGAAAGTATAACTGAAGAAATTACATCTAAAAGTAAATATAAATTGAATGTATTTTTTCATCATGTAACACCTCATTTGTATTATTTCGATCAAATTATACTAATCAAAACAGTAAATGAAGTATTTGTTTCGCAGATTTTATTCTTTATTCTAACAGTATTTAAGAATATACCAAACAGTATTGATGATACAGGTGTATTTTTAAACAAATACTATAATATATATTCTAATAAAACAATCAATATTTATTATCATAATATTCATATTAAAATGAGCAGAGGCCATTATTTATATCAACAATTATATTTATATAAAATGTGTTTAAATGGTAAAAATGAGAATAAAATCTCTGCCATATTAAAGAATCCTGATTCATTTTTAATTAACAATCCCAATATGTACAACTATAAACCAATGTGTGATTTTCCAGCGTATAATGATAGAGAAACATATAATATAGCATTATCCTTTTCAATTACAGGAACTGATAGAGAAAGAGATATTAACATGTTTTTAGTTGCATATAGAACATTGGTATATTTAAACGAACTTTTCGATGTTGTAATAGATGGAGTAATAAATAAAATATATTATGTTATTTATGATTTGAAATCTGATGAAAAATACTGTGAAGAAGTATTAAAGAAGATAGTTAGTAAGAATATCACGTATATTTTTGGTTTTGCTCATTACTGTTTTCAGTACTTAGTATATTATCCAAATCTAGTAGTTTACTATCCAAAATTACTTCCAGAATTTAGATATAATAATTATTTACCTCCCAACGTAATTAGTTTTGGTGGAAAAATAAAACAGTTATTATATCCATTTCCCTATTTCACAACACAGTTTCATAGTTTCAATTTTGTGATTGTTTATACAAATTCTACGATGATGTCTAAATATATTCCATCGATTGAAAAATATCTAAGTATTTATTCATTTGATATTTATACAGTATGTGTTAATGAGAGTAATATATTTATGAATGATTATATTAATAAAATATTACAAAGAATCTATTTGAATGAAACAAAATTATACTCAATATTATTATATATGTCATTCACTCAAACAAAATTGTTTTTAAATTCATTTAATCAGTATTATGATAAATATAAAAACCATATAAAAATATATCTTATTAATTCAGGTGATAAATATTTGACAATTATTAAACCAAAGTATAAATGCTATTCAATTTCATTTTATTTTTCAAATGTTGATAGTCAAGCAAATGAAATATATAATGCAATTGTTAATATAATTACTCCAGAATCTTCTTCCTATGGTTATTCAGTTGCTTCATTTGATTCAATATTCTCCTTTGTTTTAGTAGTAAGGAAAATTCATTCATTTGATCCACAAAAGGTATTTCAATTCTATAAAGATAATCGTGAAAATACCTTTTCATTTACATCTGGAAAGGAAAGTTTAAACGAGTATAATTTCTTAACAAAACATTCATATATTGGTGCTTATTATCCTGAAGAAGATAAATTTAAAATTGAATTTGACACAAATATAATGATCAATTATTATCCAGTAAAATATGATTATGATAATCAGATGGTTGAAATTAGATATGAATCAACAACAAATGAAAATGTTACTGAAGTTCGTTATAGAAGAATGTTTACAATTCTTTTTTTATGCGATTGTAAAAGTAATATGTATTGTAATAATTTATATGAATTATTAAAAACAGGAATGTTTATCTACAATAATGATAGAGAAAGTGATAATAAATATTGTATGTTTTTGAAAAAGGTAATGAGTGAAGAAAACGAGGAATCTATTCTATTGATTAAAGATCATTTAAGCAAAGGATATTTAACTGCTTTATTCATATCTGCAAGTGAAGAATATCTAAAGAGATTAGCAGAATATTCAATAATAGGTTCAAACGTTAATATAAATCCTAATTTCTTTGTATTCTTTTTAACTCCAGAACTAAAAGCTTCAATGGAAGGTATTTCATATAAAAATGTAGTTTATGCAAGTGGTAATGTATTTACTTTTTTAAGACACACAATAACTCATGTAATATTGGAATCAATCAAATTCAATGATAAGATTTCAATAATCTATTTTAATTCATCATTTTATAATTATTGTTCCACAGAAATAGAAAAGATGTTTAGTTTATATTATCCATTAACAATGGTATATAAATTAGATATAATGAAAATTATAAATAGAGAATATAATGAAATGAATATTCAAGATGTAAAAGTGATATTAACAGTTATACCTATGGATATGGAGAGATTAATTCGTAGTTTAAATTACTATAATGTTTCAAGATCAATACCTATTATAGCTTTATATTATCAATACGAAATAATGAAAAAAGAACCGAAAATATTTTATATAAGAACTTATACTAAAGATATAAATAAGAATTGGAATAAGGAATTGAAATATATTTTTAATACTTCAATGTTGGTGTCAGATGGAATTGATGTAGATGTTACAATGATTGACATTTGGGCAACTTTATATCGTTCATTTTACATATTAAAATCACATTTGAATAATAGTAGAAGTAGTTTAGTTTCATTAGATAAAAGTAATATATTTACACCAACAATTACATATAATGATAATAAAAATAATGAAAAAGTAAATTATTTAAATCAAGATTATTATTTATTTTTTTATCATGAATTGAATGATGAAAATGTTATTCAATCATATGGTTTTGATATACCACAAGATTTATATATCGATGATGCTTCAATGATGTGTGGTTGGGTATGCAATAATGAATATTTTAATCATTTAAATAATTTTGATAATTATATTTCATCAATAAAAGTTGGAATTTTGTATAATCCATATAATCCAGATTTAGTTCAATATTCCAGTTTTTTACTACATACTATTTTATACGATATATTAATATCAGATTCGGTGAATGGATATAAAATCCAACCATACATTTGTAGTAACCCAAATTATGTTGAATGTGATGAAATACTAGAATATTATGAAAAGAAGAATATTAATTTCATTTTCGGTGGATTTTTTAGTGTATGTTTAACAAAAATGTTAGAATATTTTTCCAAAAATGAAGAATCAAAATTGTTAGTGTTTTATACTGGTGAAATAGATGATTATTATTGTGATAGACATATTATTCAAATGGGTCCAACTCCATCTCAAATTATCAACTTGTTATTATTGACAGAATATAATGCTGATATACCATTTAGTATAGTTACTTCTTCCAAGAATCAATATCCAAGAAAAGTAGCTAATTATTTTGAAGATACATTTCTTCGTTTAGGATTTGAAGTTGAAGTAATTGATATTGATCAATTAAATGATGAGATTTCATTTAGTTTTGTTAATCCGATAATTGTTGTTGCTTTAAATAGGGATGAACAGTTGGAATCATTTCATTCACTTATTAAACGTAGGAGTCACAATTACAATAGAAATGTTGAGATTTTTACAAATTCAAAGTTTATTTATATTGCCTGTGGTGAAGAAATGGTTTCAAGATTTGGATATTCTAATAGTGAAATATTAATTACTTTTCCGCCAAATTCATATTTTATAGATAGTTTTTTCCACCAGCTAACAGTAATCACAAAAGGTACTTCAACATTTGATGTAGAAATAAACAAAGATATAACAATGATCTATTCTACTCTTTTAGGTGGAATATATTATATTCCAAGTACAAGTGAAATGGTTTATACATCTTTTGAAATATGGAAAGAAGTTACAACAAAATTAGATACATTTGATGTGGAAGAAATAAGAAGAAGTTTATATAATTATGGATATTTCGGTGCAACAGGTCCAATTACCATATTGAGCAATAATTTTGTTTCAAGAAGAATGTTTTATGGAAAATATAATTCGTATTTAAAAATGATTGAAGTAATTTCATCACCAACTTCACAAATTTTACCTCATAATATAAGAGAAAAACCTTTCATATGTGATTGTCAATCAAAACAAGAATGTTCAGTGGATGATTATAAAGAAAAGTATTATCAAGTAATAATTGTGTATGATGAGAAAGAAATAAAAGCATCAATTATCTTGGCTGTCGTTACATTATTATCTCAAATAAACGAAGAAAATAATAAATATATGGAGTTTAACAATTACAACAGAATTATGGTATCACATATAATAATCATTAGAAATGGAATAATACCAGAAGAAGAATATAACAATTATATAGTAGATGAAAGAACAGTTGCATTATTAGGATGTATGTCTATCCAATGCAAAGAAATCGTTACACCAATTGCTGATAAATACAAAATACCATTTTTTTATATAGGAAAGTATTATCCAACCTATTCTCCATATACTTTTTATTTTGGTATAAATATTGATACATCTATAATTTCATTAATCAAATATTTAAAGTCAATTGGATTAAATACCATAATAGTTATTGAGAATAGAGATGATATAAAACTAGATAATATTGAAAATGATTTCATTCCATATACAGATATAATTTCAAGATTAACTTCTCATTCTGAAAGATATGATTTTGATTTAATAATAAATGGTTACTATTATGTAGAGATTAATGAAACATATTCTAACTTGAATTATGTTATGTCTCATTTAGAGGCAATAAATGACAGTATAGTATTAATTAATTTCCTTAATGGAGAGAATCTGAATCAGTTTCTAGGTAAATATTATACTTCAAAAATCAAAACAAATATAGTTACAAATATATTTATGTCATTTAATTCTTATGATATTGATGAAAACATTCGTCATTATTTAGAAGGGAATTTAGTTATGCAAATGTATACTGCTGATCCATCTTCATTAACTTCAATGATTTCTGTATTTGAGTTTCACAATTCTTTTGGGAATTTATTAAGAATATCTGATCCAATGGTTTCGCTTATGATCAGTATTGATTGTTTGTTCTTTTCGTTAAAAGAGATGTTGAAAATTGATATAGATTCTTATTCTCATAATGAAATACGTAAAGTTGGAGAATATGTAAGATTTTTAGCATATAAATATGATAGTGGAAATAATTGTATAATTATTTATATTCTAATCTTTCATTAGATAAATATTTCTTTCAAACATCAAATATTTTATATCATGAATTAAGTCTTGCATTAATTACAAATCCATTTGGTTATAGAATTATTGAATCATATGCTCCAGTTGATGAGAATATGAATCATTATGATTATGGTCCAGCAGATATTATTTACAAAATTGAAACAGTTACAAAAGCAATAATCATTTCTGCAGTTGCAATATTCTTTATAATAATGTTAACAACAATGATTTATTTAATAAAAACAAGAGAAAACAAAATATATAAAACAGTTGGATATAAATATGCATTGATATTAATAATCATGAATATGTTTATCAATGTTTTACCAATTATATTCATTATTCAGCCTATTACAAAATATGTGTGTTACCTTCGATATTATTTATTAAGTTACTTTTTATTAACGTTATTGTCCTTATTATACAATCGTGCAGCAGTAATAGCGAAAGTAACAGGCAATCGAACTTATTTTAGAGTAAGATTGAGTGAAACACAACAAATATTGAGCATTATGTATCCAATTTTGTTGTTTACTATTATAACAATAATATTTCGCATTATTAATGGCTCTGAAGTAACAAGAAGGTTAGATCACAGCAGTTTATTTGCAAATGTTTATTTAGAATATTGTACAACATTAACATATGAATTTGGAATAATGACTTGCTGTTTATATATTTATGTATTGTATGGCTTCAAACTAGGATGGGATATAAGGTATGTTGGTAATGGTTATTTCTGCTCAACTATTATTACTATTAATTTTGTTTTAATTATTGCCGGAGTTATTTTAATACCAACATTTAGTATAATTGGTGGAATGGATAAAGAAAAAAGCTTGATATGGGTTTGGGTTTGTTTAGTTTTTTCAGTAGCTATTTGGTTTTGCATATTTGGGCGTATATATTAATAAAATTTTATTTAATAGAATTAATTTATTACATTAAAAAAGATGATAGTAGTAAAACAACTTTTTCTGAAGCATTATCATATCTTTTTTTTTCAATTTACTTATGTAGTTATGTCTATTTAATTAATATTTAATCCAGTCGAATATTCTTCAAGATTTTCAATGAATAGCATAGAATTCAAAACTAATGATTCAGATTAATGTGTAATATATCTTAACACCCGTTTTTATTTATTATTTTACATTATATTGACAATATCCATCACAAAAACTTAATAGAGAGATGAAATTGATGCTAAAATAAAAATGATCAAAAGAATAATCAAATATTAGCATATATTACTAAGAACTGCTTGAATTTACTGATATATTCAAAGATCTAACGCACATTTTTAGAATTAAAGAAATGAATTCTATTCTTTCTTTTCTGGAATTATTATATAAATTTCATCACTTATTGATAAACTATTATCTAGTACCCAACATAAACTTAATGAATATAAAACAGTATTATATATAAATGTAAATGAAACGAAATGAAAGTATAACGTATATAATTTTATATAATAAATAGTATATTACGAAGAATTACTGGTATTGGATGTAATATTGTTTTGATCTACACTTTCTTTATCTAGAGAGATAAATGAATCACATCTCCCTTTATTGACTTTATGATGTTTTTCTTTTTCTTCATTATCTGTGGGATATGATATAGCAACATCATATAGAACACTATAATTTGAAATAAATTTATAAGAATCAGGATTTAGTTCATGTAATAGATTTCTATAATCTGATTCATATGGACATGATTTATGAGTGAATAATACTCGACTTAAATGTTCACATTTCGTTTCTACTAACTTTGAACCAAGAATCTGCAAATCTAAGTCTTTGAATATTCTTATTCTATTTGTTATTTCTAAGTATAATTCTGATGTAATAACATCTTTTATCAGGGCCTTTTTAATGTTACATAAAAACGATTTAAAATATGAATTGTCTTTCAATAACATACACACATTATCTATATACACTCCACCACTACCACGTATAACACTAGATATAAAATATGTATAACATATACTCTTCATTGAATGAAAGTATTGTTTCTTCATCCCTATAATAGGATAAGAATTGAATCAACTGATTTAATGATATTTCATAATTGGGATTTGTACCACATATAGACAATAACACTATTCATAATACAATAATGAATAATACATTTCACTAAATTTTCAAAAGTGCAGAAACCAAACACGTATATGAATATCAAAAAGGTATTAAAATCAACTTTTAAACCTAATATAGTAATTGTATAAATGTTATACCATAAACTTTAAAAAATTTGTCAAATACTGGTGAACTGTTTAAGCCAAGCTTAGAAATGAAATCATTAGCTTTGATATAAGAATGTGTCTGGTTTGAACTCCACATGAACAGGTATTTTTTCTGAAAGTATGAGATATCGAGGTAGTTTACTACAGTAAATATAATCATTCTATACAACATAAAATATATGCTATATTGAGAGAAGTTGAGTTGATATGCAGCTGTGGATTGGTCACATTATGGTACATGCTTTTTTTCTTGTAAAACTTCATAGCCAGCTTCTATATTTTTAAATAAAGAAAATATTTTACCATTTTTTTTATTTCTTCTATTTCATCCATTGCAATATCAAAAAATTTTATTACTACTAAAAACCAATTTCTTTATCGTTACTAAAGAACATTAGAAAAAAAGCATAGGAATAGTAGGAAAATAAATTATAAATCAAATAACTAACATAATATACTAGATTATATCACTCTAGTAGACATTTCTAATAATTTTTCTAAACATAAGAATATTGGTGATAATTTATGGCTTATACCTCAACCATATTCTACAAATAACAGTGCACAAGCGAATCCATCACCTAACCTACGAAATCCAAATATAATTATACCCTTTGTTGGTTTAAATTTTATCAATCAACAAGTTAATATTCTTAGAAACAAATAATCTTAATTTTAATAACTTCAACCAACTTTTGTTATTTTTGCTTTAATTTAGTCACATAACACAAGGCTATTACATTATTATTTATTTATGATTACTTCTTAATCATTTCCCTACACACAATAGAAGTAAAAATTCAAAAAATTAAAAATAAGATAAAATAGAAGAAGGTAAATCGAAAAAAATCTAGAATCTATATACATACATTACATAGAATTGCATGAATTTAACGATATATTCATATCACTAACATTCATTTTGTTAAGTGAAATAAAAGAGTTATTTTCACAACTTTTTTCTTTATAATCTTTATAACTTTTCATTCTTTCTTCTTTTATAGGATATAACCTACAAATATCATTTAAAATGTTAAATATGGAGATAATCTGTCCAGAATTTGGATTAATTACATTTAATTGATTTCTATAATCTGATTCATATGGACATGATTTATGAGTGAATAATACTCGACTTAAATGTTCACATTTCGTTTCTACTAACTTTGAACCAAGAATCTGCAAATCTAAGTCTTTGAATATTCTTATTCTATTTGTTATTTCTAAGTATAATTCTGATGTAATAACATCTTTTATCAGGGCCTTTTTAATGTTACATAAAAACGATTTAAAATATGAATTGTCTTTCAATAACATACACACATTATCTATATACACTCCACCACTACCACGTATAACACTAGATATAAAATATGTATAATATATACTCTTCATTGAATGAAAGTATTGTTTCTTCATCCCTATAATAGGATAAGAATTGAATCAACTGATTTAATGATATTTCATAATTGGGATTTGTACCACATATAGACAATAACACTATTCATAATACAATAATGAATAATACATTTCACTAAATTTTCAAAAGTGCAGAAACCAAACACGTATATGAATATCAAAAAGGTATTAAAATCAACTTTTAAACCTAATATAGTAATTGTATAAATGTTATACCATAAACTTTAAAAAATTTGTCAAATACTGGTGAACTGTTTAAGCCAAGCTTAGAAATGAAATCATTAGCTTTGATATAAGAATGTGTCTGGTTTGAACTCCACATGAACAGGTATTTTTTCTGAAAGTATGAGATATCGAGGTAGTTTACTACAGTAAATATAATCATTCTATACAACATAAAATATATGCTATATTGAGAGAAGTTGAGTTGATATGCAGCTGTGGATTGGTCACATTATGGTACATGCTTTTTTTCTTGTACACTATAAGAATTCTAATCTATTTTGCAAATAGGACTTATATACTTGACCCAAGCTGGGCTCGTTGAATTTTGACTTTAACACCATTTTCTTTTCGTTTTTTAATTGTCTTTAAGTTTGAATAAAAAGCCAATACTCTACACATCTATTAATTACATGTTGAAGTTTGTATTTAGCTATAAATTAAAAATATCAAATTTTAATGCTTTTTAGATAGACTTTTAATAGAAATTCCAACTCGACAGAACCAACAATATTTCTAAATTAAGTAATATTTCATAACTAAATTCGCTTGCTATTAGTAAACTATCAAACACTGGGCAATCACTTTGTACCGAAGACTTAATAGAGTTCTTGAATTATTTTTATAGATAATATATAAATTGTAAATCTATGTGAGTAAAGCTAAGAAAATATCTCCTTGTATATAAATGAAATTTCAAAATTTGAAGATCTATTCTAATTAGTTGTTATATAGTTACATCTAATGTTAAAACGTATAATTATATAATTTATATTGTGTTGTATGCAGCATCTAAGTAGTATTGTAGAAAAAGTGATAAGCAACCTATATTACAAATAACTTCAGATTGAATATTCATTTATTTGATTTATAATAGAGAAATTAATACACATTCATTAGTATATGAAGAGAAAAGTGAGAAAATAAAAAAAGTAAAAGAAGTAAAAATACATGTAATTGTCATCTTTTAATGTAATTTAATTATAATTTCAAATATTGTAATTTGTAATTTTAACATTTTTATTATCTTTAAACATGACTATATTTGCTAATTAATATCGTAAAGGCTTGAATGTTTCTTTTAAATGTAAATTCTTTATTGTTTTTATTGAGTTTAATTGCTTCAATAACTTATTTACTTTATCTTGAGATATAGAATTCTTCAGAAAGAAATAGTATAAGTATAAAAATAATTTTTCTTTATCATTATCGCCATTTCTACCTTCATATTCACTATCTCTATCATCATATAATACTGAATCATCTAATATTTCATCGTTATTATCTTCATCATATACATTATTATTTCTATTAGAAATGTCATTCTTTGTTATAATATTAAGAATATTATAATCTTCATCATTAGTATTATCATCATTGTCACAACTATCTGTTTCATCTTATTCGTTACTTATATTATTATTATCTACACCTATTCTTTTATTATTGTGTGTATCTTCTTATTAATTACTTTTTCTCTTCTTTTTCTTTTTCCTCTATTCATTACACTATCAATATTTATTTCATCTAGTGAAATATAATGAACTTTATCTTCTACAGGTATTGAATAATGTACTTACCTTTTCTATATTCTTCATTAATTGTTTCTTTAATTTTCAAAAACTCTATAACAGATGATTTATTGTTTCTACTTGCTCTTGTAACATACCCTTTACTTTGTATTGTATAATTATATGACAATATTCTATCAATTATAACTTGTGTTAAATAATAAGGAAAATCAAATATTCCATATCTTCCACTGATTTTTTACTAGTATAATTTCTTTTGAATTAAAATGGATTGATAGAATCTATATCATTAATACTACTTACCATTTTTTTATCACAATTGATTGTTTTTCCCTTTATTACATTAAAACTTTTATAGAATTGAGGATAATATAATTTCTCTATTATAACCTCTTCATTTACTTTCTTTATAATTTCTCTATCCAACTTTCCAAAATCTCTGTATTTATAATTAATTCTTTTATAACAATCAATTAACTTATAAAACAATGGTATATTTCTTTCTACATTTGTAGTAATTACTTTACTGAAATATATAAAAGCTAGAAATAGAAAGTTATCAATTACTTTATCCATTATTACATCTTTTTCATTATTATAGAAAAGAAAATCTTCATTTTTATTATTTAAATTTTGTCTTAAGTAATATTGAACCACTTTTGTAGATATGAATTGATTATTTTAATTATAATAACATTAAATCTTAACAATGTAATGATGATGGATGGTTTGTCTGTTTAAAAATATATATTTACTTTCTTATTATTGTATATATTAATTAATTCATCAATATTTGTGAATTATTCATAAAAAACTACCTCATAATATTTTTGAGTATTTTCATTGAAATTATAAATAGTATCATCAACTACTAACACGTTATAAGAATTAATATAATAAACATCATCATGTATTATATTAGAGTATAATTGATCCTCTTTTATTCTTTTTTATTCTTTTTTATTTTTTCATTATAAAGTAATATAATATATATCTATATAATAATAATAATAATAACAGTAATAGTAATAATCTTTATAACTTACTGTTATAATAAGCCAAAGGGGGGAAAAATCGTTATCCTGACAAATAGTCAGTGGCTTAGGTATCTATTATTACATTTATAATGGATGAGTATTAGTCACCATTATCTGTTTCTATTATAATAACCATACATCAAATGTATAGGAAGCTTTTATTTTACCTGTATATCAGTTTATAATAACACTAATTCAAATAATCATTAGCTAATGATACTTTTGCATATAACATATTCGGTGTTATCTTAGTTGTTGTAATATCCAACCTAAATAAGAAACAAATCCAATTCGAACATTTACTACTGAATTAATAGTATAAACACGTGGAAGTTTGTAATATTCTCTTAGGTTCATCATATTCTCTCTTCTCTTCACTTCCTATATTCATAATTTGCATAACCAAGTCGAAAAATTACTCACTATACTCATTCTACTCACATGATAGTAATTTGTTGTAACATTAGTATAAATACAATCACATATAAAATAATTCCTTGAATCTATTGAAATTTGATTTTTTAGACAATAACTTTTATAGCAAATAGATTAATTTGCATATTTACTTTCTCTTAACCACCTTTCACTTCACATTTTTACTTGGATATTTATTTCAACCATCTTTATGTGAATCAAACATCAAATTGACATGTACACTATATATTATTACCTATTCACTATAATAAAAATAATCTAAACTTATACATTCATTTAATTTCTCAAAACTGGAAGTCTGAAACGAATATAATTTTTGAAATACACTTTAATTCTTTTTTCTTCTGTTGTGTTATGAGTATATATAGTATATAATTTTATATAGAATATAACAATGGTAGCACAAGTGTTGTTATTACAGATAAATAATAGACAAAACAATACAAAGAGCAGGAATTGATTATAATTGTTGAAGGAAGTATAATATTATCATATATGTTAATTAGATTAAAGTTTTAATAATTAAAAATCAAAGATATTATAACTAAGGGAAGAATTAAGAACATTTGAAGAAAAAAATACAACTATCAGCTTTGATTTAGTCTGTCTTACTAAAGCTCATCAACTACATATACAAACTCTTACCTTGCTAATACATTTGGCACTTTTGATATACAACATATTATTGAAGTTATAAGTAGTAGGAAATTCAACTATTTCTGTTAATTTAGCATATTGGTATTATAGCAATTATCATATATATAATCATTAATAGGTTATCTAAATTAGGTGTCAGACTAGGATAATTAGAATATAAACCAAGTTTACCATCAACGATTAATCCAACAAATACAAATAAGTATAATTGTTATTATAATATAAAATAGTAAAGTCTGATGATGAAGAAGCTAAGATGAATTAGTATATTTTTTATAATTATTTTTGTTAGGATGAATTATTAGGTATGTTTATTCAACAATTGGTGTAATTTCTGGTGTTGCCAAAACAGTAACTGTAGAAAAGACATATATCGTGATTACAACAATTCATTCGATGAGAACACCAAAATTAAGTATGATGATAAGAATATTCTGATTTTATTTTATTTATTTATAGTAATTAAAAAACTTGGAAGCTTCTAAATCATATTATTTATTGAATCAAGTTAATGATAATCCTATATTTAAGAAGTATTTGATCTATTATTTACTCTATTAGTTTTTACTCCATTATATGAAAATAACATTTGGTGGATTTGTATATAGTGGTATTATTGAGTTAGTATATCCAGTATTATTTTAATTATTTTATAATAGGTAAATGAATATATTCTTATAAGTATATTAGTATATTATTCTTATTTATATATTGTTAGTAGAGTATTGAATATAATTTCAATAATTCAAAGTATATTCTTATTTATATATTATCATTAGATGAATTGCATTAGAATTCCAGGTGAAGAACAGTAGAAACATCCAGTTTATATATTATATTTTATAATTAGAAAAAGTATAACTATTTTAGTATATTATATTTTATTATGGCTGTTTAGCATTGTACTAATCGATGAAAAGCAGAGAACATCAGCAACGTGCATGTTAAGCTATACTGGTATGTTTTAATTTGTTATTATGTTTATAGATATTATAGATGATTATATAAGTATTATAGTTATTTTTATATTTTAATAGTTATTTTATTAGAATAGCAACAGAATTCCAGGGGAGAAGAATATTGATTCAGTAATTTATCTATAATATATGTTATACAGTGTATTTATGGGGTTTAGCTATTCAGATTAACATAATAGTACAGCATATAGTGCTGGCATGAAAAATATTTTGATATCTTCTTAATTAGAAGCAATTAGTCAAAAATAGCAATATGACTCTATTTAACTACACACACATACATCAAAAATCACATAATATCACGATTACATTCAATTACCTAGTCAAAATTAATATTGTCCTTTCTGGAATACTCCTATAATATACATATCGTATATAGGTAGTGATTACGTATAAAATTTATTAACATATTTCAGTCCCTATTAGCCAAATACGTGGTATTTAAAATCAGTACAGTTCGAGATGTATTATAGTTTTTAAAGCTAATAAATTATATAAATCAAATAAAAATATATCAATGTTATTATTTATGTTTGTTGTTATTCAATTATAATGTAAAATATCAAAAACAGACGAATGACATGAAAGAGGTAATTATGAAACTAAGTATACTATGATAAAGCTCAAAGCATGATACATCGTTTGACAAATTTTTACTATTTTATTCCTTATAGTTATTGAGAAAAATCTATTTAAAGTCACAAAAAGCACTTAGAAAATTCTTATCGTGTAAAACTTCATAGCCAGCTTCTATATTTTTAAATAAAGAAAATATTTTACCATTTTTTTTATTTCTTCTATTTCATCCATTGCAATATCAAAAAATTTTATTACTACTAAAAACCAATTTCTTTATCGTTACTAAAGAACATTAGAAAAAAAGCATAGGAATAGTAGGAAAATAAATTATAAATCAAATAACTAACATAATATACTAGATTATATCACTCTAGTAGACATTTCTAATAATTTTTCTAAACATAAGAATATTGGTGATAATTTATGGCTTATACCTCAACCATATTCTACAAATAACAGTGCACAAGCGAATCCATCACCTAACCTACGAAATCCAAATATAATTATACCCTTTGTTGGTTTAAATTTTATCAATCAACAAGTTAATATTCTTAGAAACAAATAATCTTAATTTTAATAACTTCAACCAACTTTTGTTATTTTTGCTTTAATTTAGTCACATAACACAAGGCTATTACATTATTATTTATTTATGATTACTTCTTAATCATTTCCCTACACACAATAGAAGTAAAAATTCAAAAAATTAAAAATAAGATAAAATAGAAGAAGGTAAATCGAAAAAAATCTAGAATCTATATACATACATTACATAGAATTGCATGAATTTAACGATATATTCATATCACTAACATTCATTTTGTTAAGTGAAATAAAAGAGTTATTTTCACAACTTTTTTCTTTATAATCTTTATAACTTTTCATTCTTTCTTCTTTTATAGGATATAACCTACAAATATCATTTAAAATGTTAAATATGGAGATAATCTGTCCAGAATTTGGATTAATTACATTTAATTGATTTCTATAATCTGATTCATATGGACATGATTTATGAGTGAATAATACTCGACTTAAATGTTCACATTTCGTTTCTACTAACTTTGAACCAAGAATCTGCAAATCTAAGTCTTTGAATATTCTTATTCTATTTGTTATTTCTAAGTATAATTCTGCTGAGATTATCTCTTTTACAAGTGTATATTTTATATTGCATAAAAATGATTTAAAATATGAATTATCATTTAACAACTCACACACTTCATCAATATAAATACCACCACCACCACTTATAGCACTAGATATAATATAAGTATAACATATACTCTTCACTGAATGAAATAGAAATACAATCACTTTGAAAATATGAGAGAAATTTTACCAATTGATTGAGTAGTATTTCAGCACTTGGATTTATACCACATGCGCATAACAATACTATACATAAAAAGGATAATTGAAATACATCTCACTAAATGTTCAACAGGACTAAACGCAAACCCATACAAAAATATAAAAAACACATTAAAATCTATTCGTGAATCTATCATAATAGTTATAAGAATTTATACTATTTATTTTGAAAAATTTGTCAAATAGTAAAGAATTGTTAAATCCAAGCTTATATATAAAATCATGAGCTTTGATGTAAGGATATGCTTGATTTGAACTCCACATAGACAGGAATTTGTTTTGTAATAGAGATAATTCATGGTAGTTTACTAAAGTAAATATATTCATATATACAACATAAAATATAGGCTATGTTGAGTGAAGTTGAGTTGATAAGCAGCTGCGGTTTCAGATTATTAAGGAAACTGGTTCTTCTACGGTAATACTTCATAGCTAACTTCTATATTTTATTATAATAAATAAATATTACCATTTCATTAATCACTTCTACGTCATTCATAAGATTATAATAGAAAAAAACTTTAAAATAAATCTCAAACCTATTATATGCGGTTTGAGGTTAAATTAAAAAAATAGAAGAAAGATATGATTAAGAGATTATTATATTATTAACACCTTACACTATGTAGTGCACCAAATTTAGTCATTTCAGTTTTAAATGTAACAGTACAAATATATCTTAACCTTAATAGGACAGCAGTTATTGATGTTTTGCAGTTGATTCGTGAGCTACGATGATAAAATTGTTATAAGTATTTTAAATGATATTTACATCGATTATCACATTTATATCCATCTAACTGCTGTATTACTAAAACATCTACGTTTCAGTTCAATAAATATTATGTTTTTATACTAGATTTATTATAATTTACCTTATTAATGTGTACATCATCAAATTTTTACATTTATTTATAGATATTACCAAACACACAAATTATATAAAGATCTAACTTAAAATCAATATAAGTAAAATGAAAATGTAAATAGTAAAAGAAGAAATTAACCTAATATAAATGTCACATATACACTACGATGAATTGCTGGCATGGGATACAATATTTCTATTCCTCTCTCTTGTATTTTCTTTGTTGAGAGAGATAAATGAACCACTATTTTCTCTATTCTCTTTATAGCTTTTCTTTTTATCTTCTTCTATTGGATACAACCTACAAATATCACATAAAACGTTAAATATGGAGATAATCTGTCTAGAGTCAGGATTTTGTTCATTTAATAAATTTCTATAATCTGATTCATATGGACATGATTTATGAGTAAATAATACTCTATTTAAATGTTCACATTTCGTTTCTACTCGGTTAATACCTAGAACATGTAAATCTAAGTCTTTAAAAATTCTAACTCGATTAGTAATTTCTAAGTATAACTCTGTTGAGATTATCTCTTTTACAAGATTCTTTTTAATATCATATAAGAAGGATGTGGAGTATGAGTTACTCTTTAATATTTCACATATATTATCTACATATATCCCATTCTGTCCAGTAGTATCTGAAATTGTGAATGTTGCTATCCCATCTGTTTGAAAATAGGAAAGAAACCGTATCAATTGATTGTTTGATATTCCAACATTAGGATTAATACCACATGCACACAACAATACTATGAATTAGAAAAAAAAGTTATACATCTTACCAAATGTTCAAAAGGAGCGAAGACAAACCCATAAATAAATATAAGAAACACATTAAAATCTACTTTTGAATCTAGCATATTAAATACAATAACTTATACCGTATATATTGAAAAAATTGTCAAAGAACACTGAACTGTTTAAACCAAGTTTGCAAACAAAATCATTAGCGTTAATATATGGGTTCGTTTGATTTGACCACATTCTCAAGTATTTGTATTGAAATAACGATACTTCACGGTAGTTCACTATAATAAGTGCATATATATATACAACATAAAATATAGGCTATGTTGAGTGAAGTTGAGTTTAAAAGTAACTGGGGTTTGACACAATTAAGGAAGTTCCTCCTTCTACAGTAATATTTCAAGGCAGATTTCTATAAATAGTGATAATAATATGCAATACCATCTTATCGATTTTTTCTGCATCATCCATAGGTTCTTAATAAAGAAATATATTTATTCAAACCAAATTGTTTTTTCTATTACTTAACGAAAGAACAGCATGAAAAAATGCAAGAATAATTGATAAACAAGCTGGGCACAAGAACAATTTACAAGCCCTTTATATTTTATAAGATAAACAGCTGTTACAAATCAATTCTTAGTTTAAGTATATTTTTAACCTCTTCCTTATTTAGACCGCAACTATCATCGATCAATGACACATCATTAGTGGTTCTTACACACAAAACATGAGCTATACTGTTCAATTTGTTAAAAGTGCTTCTGATTGTACCTTCATCTATTATCATGTTATTTAATCCATTTAATAACACACGAACTTGATTCTCAAAACATAAAGCACCAAATTCCGTAAATTGCTTAAGAATAACTATCTTGTATATCTTTTCACATGTATATTCAGCTACCAGTTGTATCATCATAACATGCACATTTGGATTCAATATTTTACTGGCTCTATGGAATTATATAAAAATCTAATAATTACATATATATTTATACTTTTTAAACAATTCTAACCTGTTCAAATCTTGTATTAAAGGAGAAGCAAAGTCTTCTTTGGCAATTTTCAAATCATAGTCTTCTTCATCAATCTTATAATTATAATTGACCAATTTATTCTTTATAACCTTCTTAACTATTCTATAAACATTATATGCTTCTAATAATCTCTTTTTAACACATTCAGTAAGTGAAATCTATAGAATAATAATAACAAAAATAAAAATGAAAAGAAATACATTCACTTTATTACTTATATTCTTTACTCTTTCAACTAATTCTTCCACTCTGTTGATTTCATTTTCATTTTCACATTTCATCTTCATTATTTCATTCAAATATTCAGCAAATGAATTCATATTCTCATTACAATAATCAGCACTATTACAAATCCTTATTAAATCTTCATTTATCTCTAATTTATTATCTGTTAAATCAATAAATGCATTTGTTAAGATTTCATCTGTGTCTTTACTACTTCCATAATTTAAAGGGCATAACATTGAATCTAGATAGTAAAAAATATCCGTTTCAATTTCAAAAATTAAAAATTCAGTTATTTCATAAGAAAGTGATTTGATATTTAAATTTCTAACCGTTTCAAAATCTATTTATACAAAAATACATGAATGTATATATTTGTACTTGTTTGTATTATAAAGAACAATTCTTCAGAAGTTGAATAAATTGGAACTTCATTTTCTCCAATTATATTTGACTGTAAATATTGCGACTTCAATATAGATAATGAAATAAAATATTTCATATTGAAAGTAATTATTTCTATTATTTGATTATATTCTTTAATTACAGTATGATCAGCTTCAAGTCTATATAATAATAAAACAAATATTACATTTCATTAAATAAATCATAACATTGTTGATAATTACCAAGTATAGTGATATGATCAGATAACTGAACATCACAGATATTAAGATCAGATTTTACTTCATCTAATTTACTATTTAAATAATAATAATAATAATATATATATATATTTATACGGTTTAACCCTTAGTGTTGAAACAATATCATTTTTACTATTTTTATTCTGTTTATATAAACTTTCTAAATAATTCTTTATTTTATCATTCCAAGATGAATAATCAGTCATTGACCAATACAAATTAATCAAATCGCTTGTAAAAATAGAAAAATTGTTAAATAATTCAATGAAAATGTTTTGTGTGATTATTTCACCTAATTTCCAGCTTTGAATTCTTTCATAAAATATTAAAACTCTTTGAAACATTTCATTAATGGATTTTAAATACATTGAATGCTCTTCCTCGTTGTTATTATTGTCAAGCCTATTCGAGCCTTGACTGATTTTTGAAACTGTTTCTCTGTATGTAGTGAAGGTTTTGATTGTGATTAGATGCTCTGTGTTTAATATATTGTATATACTTTCATTGGTAACTTTGATCATGGATTGTTCGAGATTTAATCCACGAATTATTACTAATTAATAAATAAATATAACTAATACCCCATAAATCTGATATTGCTATATCAATTTCATCATTTCCTAAATCATTAATATATACTGGTAGTTGTGTAGTTACAGTCTCTTGTAGTCTTTCTGTACAAAACGAAAAAATCTATAATTCTATATATAAAAGGATTATACTGACTGTTCATTTTCTAATTCAATATCTTCTTCTTCTGATAAATTTGTTGTTATAGGTTTGCCTTTTCTTTGAGGACAATCCTCTAAATGATTCTTTAAACCCATTCTTGAAAAACACAAATTACAAAATTCACAATGCAAAGAATATTTCTTTACTCTTTGCTTGTTAGCAATCATCTGTTTCATCTTTAAATACGAATCAAAGCATTTTGAATGTTGTTCTTCTGCTAAATGTACATAAAAGCTCTGTAGTAAATTATTAAATCCATCATCATTGTTTTTATCATCTTCTTCAGCAGATACAGACATTTTTAAAAATCATAAAACGATCAAATATTCATTTATTGTTCCAATTTTTAAAAAAGGATGATAGAATAAAGAAAACAAATGATAAAAATTAAATAGAATATTAGAAATATTTAAAACTAATGTTTAGATGTTTTGTATTTCTTCATTAGTTCTTCATAATCTGGATATTTGTTGTTTCTGTAAGAAGGAATATCTGAATCAATTGTTATACCATCAGAAGAATGATCTGATAATGAACTATCTATAGGACTATTTGTTGAGTAATAGTTTAAAGAAGGATCGGGTGAATATAAATCCTGTTGTTTCTGTTTATGTTGTTGCTTATGCTGGTGATTCTGTTGTTTGTTTGATTGATACTGGTAAATCTTAGCAGGAGATGGTTTTGGAGGCATAACAGGAGGTTTATCATATAACATCATTAATGGAGAAGATGTAGTAGTGGTTGTGGTTGTAGTTGTGTTGGTAGATAAATCAACAGTAGATGTTGATAAATCAATGTTGTTATTCATCTGCCTTTGTTGTTGATTATTATTGCTATTATATCTACCTAAAGGTTGATATGGATGTAATAAAGGTGTTGATGAATTAGATGAAGTGATATTTACTGTTGTTGACTGAGGAAGTGTATTATTATTTACAGGAATAGCAGCTGGAGATGGTATAGTAGTGGTAGTAGTAATTATTTGTTGTTTTAATTGATTTTTGTACTTTGTAACTTTTGATTTTAATACTTCAATTTTACTTTCATATTCATATTTCATTCTTTCTATTTTGGCATTATAAGACGCTTCAATTCCACTTACTGCTTCTGGCTGTGATTGATGTTTTTGAATAATCTCTAACCTTTGAGTTATAGCTTTTGTTTTTTCATTTAACAATTTAATTTCGTTTGTTAATTGTGAATTTTCTGTTGAAATCTGTTCAAAATCTGAATTTAGTTTATCAAACTGTTGTTTTGATAAATTCAATTCATCTGTAAGATTATATATATCTTGTTCTTTATTATGTAATTCTATTTGAAGTTGTTCAATTTCTGCTGATTTGTCATGTTCAAAATTGAATTGAGTTTGATATCTTTTCAAATCTTCAGCCATCTTTTCATTATCATTTATCAACTCTAAATTATTACTTTTTAAATCTTCAATCTGTTTCGTATATCTTTTATTCTGCTCACACTTCTTCTTTATGAATTCATCTTTCTTTATTAATGTTGAATTTAATTCTAAACACTTTTGATCAATATCATCTAAGTTTCTTTTCAAATAATCTATTTCTTTTTCTTTCTCAGTTATAAGTTTTTGATGTAATAAATTTGATTGCCTTAACTGCTTTTTCAATTGATCTACTTCATCTTTTAATAAAGTATTCTTCTCTGATAAATGAGCACTTTCGTACTGATTGTCGTTGAGATTTGAATGAATTTGTTCCATTATTCCTTCATGTGACTTTTGTTGGATTTCTAATTCCTGTTGAAGTTTTTTGTTCAAATCTGCTAGTTCATTGAGTTTTTTCTTAAGTGATTCATTCTCTTTTTTAATTTCTTTGTTTTGTTGTTTGTCTTTTTTGGTCATTTCCATATGTTCATCAAATGCATTCTATTACATAGATTTAAAGACATTATACTTGTAGTTTTTCCATATCACTCTTGAATTGGTTATATCCCTCTTTGAATCCTTCTTCATATCTATTTACAGCATTTGATTTCAACTCTGTGGAGATATCCTAATAAAATATATATCCAATTAACTATACATCTTTTTCTTTTTCTAAATCCTTTACTCTTTTGGTTAGCATATTGATTTGATTTATAAACATATCATTAGCTAAAATTCAATAAATAAATAACAAAGCAATACATGAATCAGAAACTAAGGGAGTTTGGTTATAGTATTCATCTATTTATTATATAATAAATATCAAATATACTTCTTGAAGGAGTACAAGGTCTCATTGGTCTTCTACTATAATCAGGCGTTTGAGATCTACCTCTAGGTAGCACCTTTCGCATTTCATGCATTTGTGCATAACTCATCTGTCTATTATCAGCTTGAAATTCAAAAACAAACTATAAAAATAGACGTTATGTTTTAAATTCAAATTTCAAAAATTCAAATCTATTATGAAAAATACACTTCTATTCATCAATAAACAAAAATTTAACAACTACAACGTTTAATTATCTTTATTCAGTAGCTAATCGATATAATTCTTCACATTTATTAACGATATTCATATAAATCTCTTCAACTCCATCATCCTTTATTTCTACAAGAATATTTTCATTTATTTCTTTGTGTTCATCAATCATTAATGCTTTAATCGATTCTAAAGCAGGATTAAAAGTAGGTTGATCTAATGGAGGATATAACACGCAACAATAGTCTGTCACACCATTAACAATATCAGCACACACTTTTACTAAGGAAGTACAATTTTCATATATATTATTCTTATTTATTACTTTCACTATTTCTTTAACATATTTTTTTATATCTGTTATTAACATTAAAGATTGTTTAATTATTTCGATTTCTAGTTCTTCTATTTCAATTTCTTCATCTGGTTCTTTTATTAGATCATTAAATTCGTAATAACTATCATCTATTAATTTCAATTGATTCTTAATGGCTGTTACTAAACCATCTTTTATATTTTGAGGTAAATTCTTCAATTTTTCACAATATTCTTTACATACACCGAATGATTGAGTGGTTAGATCTTTTGAATCACTTTTGATACTTTCAATATAATCTAATATCATTTTTTGTATACTTGATAATATCAATAATGCAGAATCTATAATTACCGATTTGAAACAGGCACAATATGACATTTCTATAAGAACTCTTACTGATGATACAAGTTTTTGTAATACTTTCATTATCTCTTCACATAAACTCTTCAATCCAGCTAGATCTGCATCAGGTGAATAAATTAGATATAATTTTGTTAGTTCATTCACTATTACAACACCTTGATTTATATATAACCTTCTTAATTCCACATAATCGTTATCATTGTAAACTTCTTTACTCATTCCCACATTTTCATATATAGCACCACATAGTTTATCGATAGTTCCATTGAAACCTTCTAAATAGTTTATCAATGCGAGTTTATTGTCATTCATTTTTTGTCCAAATTTTTAGTAAAATTTTACCCGTTTTATTATCAAACCAAAATCAAACATATTTAGTTAAAAAACACAATTATTCATCATCCTCTTCATCCATTTCTATTTTTACATCCCCACTTATATTCCTACAACTCTTACCAAATTCATTAAAAGACGTTTCTTTAGCAATTCTACTTCCAAATTGAATTGCTCTTTTTTCAAGGTTAAAAATACCATCCAAACCTAGCATTACTCCAATTTTTCTTAATATCATTTTATCTCCATAACCTTTAGGCAAATTCATATCAACAATTTCTTCAACTTGTGCAGATTTTGAAAAATGAATGACATTCTCATCTAAATAAGGAAATCGAATTTCAACTCCATTATCACTCATGCATCTATCATCTCTTCCCAAATTCCTCTTCCATAATCGATTTATATCTAATTCAACTTCACTTTTCATTACTTCTTTTCCTTCTTTTTCATATTTCATTCTATGTCTTAAATACCCATAAAACAATTCATCTGCTCCTAATCCATCAATTAATACTTTTGCTTCACTTTTATACTCAATTCTGTTCTTTTCATTATTCTTTCTTTTTTCTTCCTCTTCTTTTTCTTCAGCTTCTTTATAAGCAACTTCATTTCCGACTTTGTGATATTTACAGTAATTTTTAGCTAAACTTTCAACTGAAATTATATTATTAGCTTCTTCAAGACTACACACATTTAAGTACATTTTGGATATATCTTTTCCTTGTAATAATAATTCAGCTTTCTTATGTAAACCAATACAACATTTCTTACACGATTTTATTGAACAATTTATATTACCTACTCTTTTACATTTTGGTTGAGTACAAAGAATATTCTTTTCGACTCTTTTATTTCTCTTTTCTATTTCTTCAATTGAAAATAAAGGAATTGGTAACAAATGTAATAAAACTGTTGAAAATGATGAAATATTCTCTTCTTCTTTTTCTATTTCTTCAGTTTCTTTCACATTTAAATCTGTTAAAGATAAAAATCCATTTCTACTACTGCTGTAATGTAATGCACTTCCTATTGTAAAATCCATATTACTATTCTGAGGCTATTTATATATATAAATAAAATAAATATCATATTAATATTATATACAAAACATAATTCTAGTATATGATTCTTATTCATAATTACATCTTTTTCATATGATTTATTAATATACAGCAACCTAAATTCTCTTTTTGGAAATAACATTTTCAATTTATTAAAACTATTAATTGCTGTTAATCTATCAGGACTTCGGTGATCTTTATCAAAACATATATTTAATAAATCAATTGGTTCATTTATGGGAAGTATATAGTGAATTAAAACTGTTAGAATTGTACAATCAATTCCTCCAGAAAATAAAACAGCAACTCGACTAGGCTTGAATTTATTATTAATTGGCTTATTATATGGTATATTATTTACTCTATTAAACACAGATTTGTATAATAATTCTAATAAAATGATTGGATATGGCTTATCTAATGAAATTAAAGGATTTATAGTTGGATTTACATTCCATTGAATATATTCAATCTTACTTTCATTTAAATTCAATTTATAAATACAATTTGGATTTAATTCTTCCCATTCTCCTAGTTTTCTATCAGCTACACTACTTATTATTATTGAATTTGATTTGATTTGAGAGAGAGGAGGTGAAATTAATAAACTTCTTCTTCCTATTCTATCTCTTCCAAAATAAATACAATTATCTGATTTCTATTGACATAATACATAAAATTATATACCTTATAATATGTAAATGCAAATTCGCCTTGTAATAGTGAGAATGTTTCAATGATATTTGAGGAGGTTTGAAGTGTATTTGACAATATTTGTGTATCATTACTAGAATTATCAATCTATCATATTATATAAACATATCTAATCAATAATACTTCTAGCCCATCATAAATTTCACCGTTCCATAACAATACATTTCCATTACTATCTTTTAATGGCTGTGTAACAACCTCAATCCCTCTCAAATGCAATATTGCACCAACCATTATTATTATATCATTCACTTCTTCTATATTACAAGTATCTGGCCCTCTATTCTTTATTAAATCCACTATATGTTTAAAAATCTCACTCTTATTTTTAAAACCATAAGCAAATTCTCCCAAAAATGTCAATATACCACACATTTTGAAAAATGAAAAAATAAACTCGATTATTGATTTGATATTTTTATGTCCCTTCATAATAAATTTAAAAATTGATATGCTATATATTTACATATATATATATATGCTATTTCTTGTTTTATATCTCTTCATTTATTTCAATATGTATTATTTTGGGTGATGAAGCAACACCACTATTTGCAAATCTATCTTCCTCTTCGTCATTATAAGTAACAGGAGAATTCATATCATCAACATCAAACGGTAATGGAATATCTTTAGTAGCTCTGAATAAACCACAGTTATTAAGTTGTTCATTCTCTAAACGAAATACATTCCAAATTACTCTTCGAACAATCTCCATCACAGCTAAAGAAGTTTCTAGTAATATTTTATTCATTTTAATCTATTCAAATAATAATAAAATAACATTTAACAAATATAATACATCAAATATTCTCTCAAGCCAAGTTAATCTCAACAAAATATCAATAACACATGCTATAATATACACATATGGTTTAAACATTCTATTGGATGGAACAATTTTCAATTTATTTCCATTGTATTCAAATAATCCCCAATCTTCGTGTAGATCCCAATATATAGCATAAGATGTTGATATTATAGCAGATATAGCCCAAGGTATTTTATGATGAGTAATGGCAATTTCTGCAGTTATAAATAGCAATGTATATTTTATAGCATTTCGAATATGAACAAAAATACTATTTTATTAGGATTATATATATATATATACTGTGAGTCATGATAACGTCTTAAGCATTGTAATAATCTTGATAAATATGGTAATGCCATAGTAAAGTATATTATTACACCGAAATAAGTTGAGCATTCTCCTGTGTCATTTGCATGAGTAAATAACTCTATAAATATTAAAATAACAATATAAGAACAACAATACTGGAAGGAATGATACATAACAAATAAGCAATATCAGTAAAGAATCGACGGTTACTTGTAAACTAATAATAATAACAATAATATATATTATATTATACTTGATCACCTAAGAAGAAATCTTGATAATGAACATCCACAAATGGAGCTCTTACAATATTCCATATAGTTTTAAACAGGTATTTTCTTGTTTTACCAAGCTAAAATATGATAATAAAACAAAATAATATATAAATACAAATGTTTTATATGGAAAAACCAACATTATAATGAAAATAATTAACAGAATAATTGGATTCCAATAGGATGGAATAGGATAATGTTCAATCAACTAATTCACATAATAAATAACAAAAAAAAATATTAATATACAGGAACAGACCATTGCTCAGTATAATCCATCTCAATTAAAATTGACAATGTAAAAACAGTAAGAAAAATAACAGAAAAACCAGCAGCATATAATAAACAAGTCAAATAATTCAAAGCAGAATCAACATTTGCATCAAATATAAAAGTCACATTAATGCCTTTTTTATGACAAACATATAAATCCACACCCCATCCCCTATATTTTAAATTAATAATTATATATATACCACATGAATAATATTCCTAATAGAATACACCGATAAATTGGAAAAGTATTTTCAAAATATCTCATATCATCCCATTTTGGATGCTAATAAATAATAAATAAATAATAACCAAATATACACTTAATCCAACACTTAATAGAATAAGCATCAATGGAATTAAAAATCCAGATTAAAACAACTATAATTAAAGATTGATAATTAAAAAATGAATTTCAAAATAAAAAGATATATAAACACCAATTCCAAAAGCATCTCCATATGATATTTTCACTGGAATTTGCCTTAATTTCTTCAGATTACTTCTATCACCCTTATAAAACGCTTTTGCCCACAAATTCTCAGTTTTATTTATTATACTTTCCAATACTGGTCTTCTACAAAACCATAGATTATGAATCAATGAAATAACTGTACATCTAGATCTGAAACGGATTAATTTGTCATGTTTTTTCAACACTTTACTAAAGCCCATTTCATTTAAAACTGCAAAGTTTTGTAAGTATCTCAAACCTCTATATAGTTCTTTAAATGCATCTTGTAATTTTCGTGTTGATTTATGTTTTTGATAAAATGTCATATTTGTTGTTAAGAATATATCTACTTGCCTGGAAAGTTGATTTAAATTATTTTCATATTCTTTTATTTTGCTAACATACCATACATTTACTTTATTTATTTCGTTGGTGATTTTGTCAAAGAATTCTTTTTCTATAGGCTTTATATCATCTTCTAATCCTTCTGGTGGATGAAGTGTGAATTTTATTTCACCTTTTTCATTTTCATAGGAGAGATTCACTGCTGATGTGCTATAAAACTTAATATAAACTTCAAATTTCTCGTAACCATGATCTGCTCCAGTAAATAAGATATTATCTAAACAATTAATTTATGTAATATAATACTTGTTGTATCTGGTAATGCTAGTGTAGAAAATTTTACTTGTCTCAATGCAGTCGATAATAATTCAGATCCTTTATAAACATAACCTGAGTAGGGAGCTCGATTTTGAAATATTCTCTCTACAACAACTATATATATCATAATATACTGTCTGGTGGTAATGATTTCACTTTTCTTTTAAGAAACTTCTTAAGTAGTTTATAATCAATAAACTAAACGCAAGAAGGCTCATGATAATACTTTATATCTCCATTCCGGTACAAGATGCGTAGCCAAGTGTCTTCCAAATTTTACCATTTTTAGTTAGTGAAAGATACTGTTATTTTGAATAAAAAAGCGATTTTGTTATAATTTCGAAACGACTCTATTTCTAAAAATATGCAAAACAACATATTAACAATAATAATCAAACATATATATATAATTAATTATCCTACCACTCTTCAATATCATTATTACTGCCATTCTTATTCATTCTTTCCACTCTCATTCTATTAATAAACTCATTCATCATATTAATTGATGGTTCAAGTAATTTCACTCCATCTCTACACACATCACTTACAGTTAAAGCATTTACAGCATCAAATTGATCAATTTCTTTTGGATTAATAGCTACACAAATCTTCCCAGTCTTAGGATGGACACAGAAAGGAGCTTTCAGCAAGTGGTTTCTTAATTTACTCACATTAATATCCAACCTTGCATAAGTAAAATCAAATAAAGATCTATAGTATTGATTAGTTGCATAAATATTTTTATCTTTCTTTGCTTTAATTCGTTCAAAACATTCATCTTTATCTATTAAATTTGATTGTAAATCTTGTAGTATGCTTTCTATCTCTTTTTTCAATTTATCATCATCTTTATAATAATCTAAATAATTCTTAAATATTTTATCATCACCTACAATTTCATTCATTCCATAATCTTTAAATTGCTTTTCCAATATTCCTTGAACTTGAGATAAAAATGGATGAAGTTTTAATTCTTTATCTTTTCCTCTTTCCACATTGAAGAATTCAGCCACTGAAGCACGTTGTTCATCACTTAATAATCTAGCTCGTTCATCACAAACCCAAATATGAATACCTCTTCTTCCACTGAAAATGTAGAATATATCATTAAAACCAAAAACCTCAGATAAACCAGTTTCGAGTACTTTTAATGCTGTATTGATATAACTCCAACATTGACTACAAATTTCTGCTTCTTTGCAGCAAGATCTTACATCATCATAATCTGTAAGATCTATATCAAAAACTAACTCCCTTTGTTCTGGTTTGAATTTTTGACTGGAAATTGATTGACGATTTTTCGGAGGATAGTTATAAATTGCACCAATATCTATCTTTTGTGGATTTGCATTTGATATGTGTTTTTTCATTTCATCAGAATTTGAAAAACTTAAAAATCTCATATATATATCATTAGTGGTTGTCACTGACAATTCTCGGTTTTTGAGAGATTCTTCATTTCCATAAGATAACCAATTACAGAGTGTGTCGTATGGATAATATTTTTGATAATACACTAACATATTATCAACTAAAGAATCTACATCCACTCTTGCGATTTTGGCATTTCGATCTTCTTCAGCATTGTTTAATAATCTCTTTTCTATTTATTATATATTAGGTAAATATAATTTAAATTAGTAATAAATATTATATAAATACCTTTTGTTGATTCTTCATTATCAGAATTCATATCTTCTTCCATTTCAATTTTATTAGTAAGCCTATGAATACATAAAAATGCTATTCATATATACACTTTTGTTTTATTTGCTTCAGATGACATGAAAATTCAATAAAACAAAATTTCGCGCCAAAATACAATGATGTGTATATAGTGTTGTGCATTAGGTATTTATATTTAGCTATGCTTAAAGATAATTGTTGTTGTGTTTATTTTACTCTTTTCTAAAAATTAAAAGTATGTATGTTAAATGAGTTGTTATTTGTGTGTAAAAAAGATGTTTGACTTAATAAAATAAATAATTATGTGGTATTATAACCTTCAAACACATTTACATAAAACATTTCAAAAAATTTGAATTTTTATTATGCAGAAATTAGAGGTATTAGACACTCGCAACACGAAAGAATGTGGTAAATTCTGTTACTACCACTGCGCATGTTGTAGAATGTGTCAAAAGAGAGAGTGTTGGCTGATCATTGTATGTTAATCTGTCTATTAATAGAGTCCCATACTATTGTTAGTATTTGGAGGTCTTGTAGTAGAAACCACTGTTAAAATCACTTTTGTTAGAGTGTTAGTCTGGGTTTCTGCCTCTTTGAATCTAATAATCGTATTTACAACAATGATACCAAGATGGGAATATGTATGGTTATACATTTCAAAATGCTTAAGACACACATTCTGCTTTTACTGTAGATACATTCGTAAATACAAGAATGAAGAAAGAATCGGTCGTTATGATCCAGCTCCTAGTATTCATCTAACGAAATGTCCACCATGTTGTCCATGTGCCTTTTGGCCTACTCCTTATCAATATTGTGGAACAGAATGTGCTTCATGTGTGAATATCATTTTAGATATAATCTTCGTATATAGTTATTAATATTCTATATGATAGGCGATTATATGTATAGTATTAGTATTATGGAAAAGAGCATTGAAAGCAGATTATGATGAATGTATGAAACATACAACTGATTGTAACAAAGACCACATTGATCATTATGAGAAGGAAGTAACTCAATGGATTATATTCTTGATAATATGTATAGTAGTTGGAGTATAACAATATATAATAATAATAATTATTATTGTTTTATAAATAGTTTTTCAATTGTTGTGTAGGAAGGAATTTAATATATTATCGTATAGCTCAAGCAGCTCATGGTGATTTATCATTATCAATTGATATTGAAGAAAGTAATAGAAATTCTGAACCAAGTAGATCAACTGAAATGAATAATGATGTTAATAATGGAGGAGGAATAGAATTGACAAGAATTCCAAATAATAATGGTAGTTTTCATAATAATAACAATAGTAATCGTCAAAGTATAAATTCAACAAATCAAATAACAATTGAAGTGAAAGAAGATGAAGAAGTTAAACAAGAAGTGAAACAAGAGGTAAAGGAGGAAGTAAAAAATAAAGAAATAAAAAAGGATGGAGAAGTAAAAGAAGATGTGAAAATAGAAAATACTGAAAGTGAAAAGAAAGATAATGAAGAATTAAAGCCATCTACAGCTCTAGTTCCACCAGTTTAAATGAATTTAATAATTCATACATTCTCTTTAATGTAATTATTTGCTTTATGATAATTTTTATATTTTATTTGTTCATTTCTTATTTCAACTTAAATATAATGCTTTGTTGTAGATTTATTGAAAGTAATTACATTGAAGAAATTCTTCCAAATTTCTTTTAGCTAAAATGAAAGTAATTGATAATTAAATTGGTCAAAATGGGTATTAAATTTAGTAATTAATTTTATAGGTTAAGTCGATTACTTGTGGATAATGGTTATGGTGATTTGAAAGTAAAAGTGGGAAATGAAGAGATAACCTGTGTAAAGAACATATTAATGAATGCAAATTCAACAATCAAATAGTTATTACTAGATGATAAGCAGAGTGAAGTATTAGAGTTGTTTGAAAAACGTGAAATACAGTCATTTTTAGAGATAGAAAAGTTCTATAGCGGAGGTTATATGGAATTACATGAGAATAACATCTGTGATATATTGAGATTTAGTATATATTATTATGATAATCGAATAATGAGAATCTGTAAGAGATATTTAAAGAATCATTTGAATGATGATATTATGATGGAAATATTCGATATGTTATATGAAATAAATATAAATAATGAAGTATTAAATGAATTAGTTAATATGAGTGAGAATTATATTAATAAGAATGGATTTAAATACTTAAACGATGGTATATACTGCATATATTTATAATAGATGATTTGTTGTTAAAACTGAATTTTAAATCGATTGCTGAGATGGTATAAGAATAAATTGTCGGAGAAAGAAGAGAATAAAGAGGACTTGAATGAGTTTATCTCAATATTAAAATCAAAGATTCATTTGAATGAAATAATAGTAGAAGAATTAGAAGCAGGGAATTTGTCAATACTGAAAGAGTTTAAACTCGAAATAAAAGAATATGTAAATGATCACATATGTATAAAAACAAAAGAAATTAGTAATATTGAATTGATGGAAATAATTAACGAATATTATATTGAAGATGAAAACAAAATTGAGGTGAGTGAAAGTGATATGATAATATTATTAAAGAATGAAGTAAAAATAGAAATGATAAAGCTATTATCATCTAGTGATGATATAAAACTGATTGAAATTATCTTATCTTTAATAATGGAAATGAAAGCTTCTGAGATTATATCATCAGATTTGAAGAGTGTATTGTTATTGAAATTATTAT
This sequence comes from Proteromonas lacertae, assembly GCA_002245135.1. Lineage (NCBI taxonomy): Eukaryota > Bigyra > Opalinata > Proteromonadidae > Proteromonas > Proteromonas lacertae. The sequence continues at coordinate 104,540 of NGBS01000011.1, forward strand.
GTGAATATAATCTGACTAAAAGAATTAGAGCATCAAAATGTTTGTGTTTATTTGTGGATAACTGTGAGTATATCTCTACAATAAAATGTCTTTGTGGAAAAGAGGTGTTATTTGTTATATTGAATAATGAGTATTATCTTAGAAATGAATCTAAACAGTTATTAATAAAATATATTATTGAAATGAATTTAAGTAGAAATGAAAAAGATGAAATGGGTAGAATTATAACTAATAATGAGATGTTGAATGAACTGAAATTTAATGATATAACATCTTTTTCATATCCTCAGTCACAATATTCATTTCCAGTAGATGAAGATATTGAACTAATTCCTTTATTTGATGGAAAAGAATGTGAGTTTACAATAAATCCTTCATTACCTGATGGTATAGTATTAGTTAAAGGCAGTGGAATTATTCATGGAAAAGCAGAAGATTCTTTAGAAAATTGTGAGTTTGAAATAATATGTAGAAATAATGTAAGTGAAAAAATATGTAAAATATCAATAGCATTCATGTTGGGTTTATTTACAGAAGTAAACAAAAGTGATGGAATATTTATATCAAGTAATGGGAAAATAATGAAAAATACAAATGTCTGTTATAGTCATTGCTATATAAATCTAAAAATGAAAAGTGGGATATATCATATCAAATATAAGTTTAATCAAAATGGGAGTAAATATGATTCAATTGTTTTAGGATTATCAACTACAAATAATTATGCTGGTAAAGATATTCAAAATAGATCAACAACATGCAATTATTTTGCTGCTAATGGAAGAAGTCAAGATAGTAATAGTTGTAAGTGGTTTCATGTTGGAACAATCGTTAATAAAAACCCACATTTCAATAATCATAAAGAAGGTTGTATTTATGAAATGATAGTAAATATGTATAACAGAGTGTTATCCATTTCACTTAATGATTAAATTCCTGTTGAATTAATTAAAGATCTGCCTTCAACGTTATATCCATATGCTATTTGTAAAGCTAATGCTTCTATTGAATTAATGTCAGTGTCTAAACATAATTAAACATTGTTATTATCTTTATACAATTATATATTATTGCATTTTGTTATTAACGTCTATTTTGAATTGATAAATGAACAAATAATAATTACTATATAAAGGCATTAAATATCAAACATTTAGCTTGAATCAGTATTTTGAAATGAGTGAAAATAGGATCAAAGTAGGAAGTTTAGAAAATAAAGAAGGAGTATTTTATTATCGTTATATTTGAATGAATAGATATTTGGAAATATAGGTAATGAAGCTATAAAGAAAGGCATATCTGCTGGAAATATAAATATCAATACATCTAAAGGTATTTAAATGATTATAATTATGTATTTATAGAAGCAGGAATTGCTCAATACTCTGCCAAAACTATAGCGGCAAAAGAAAAGCAAGATGAAATAATACGAAGTGTAGAAGCAGAAAGAAGGGTGAAAAAATTAGTAATTCCAACAAATGAAGATGAAATTAAAGCAGCAGTATATTTTTGTGTTAATCTTTTGTTTAATAGTTAAGATCAATAGGTGAGCCAATCACTCTGTTTGGTGAAAGTGCTGGAGATAGAAGTAATCGTTTAAGAAGATCATTGGTTAGTTTAAACATCACAGATTTAGATCAAAGTCAAATTAAAGCAGCAATGTGTCAGAAAACAGAGCATAAAGATGAACAAGTGAAAAACACAGATGAATTCCGTTATCCTGCAGGTCCAGAGTTAATAGAAGCAAGAAAAAGGATATGTGAATATAGTTTTAAAGAAGTTCCACAACGTTTAAAACAAGCAAAATATCTACAACAGAATTTAGAATTATTCAAAGAAAATTTAAAAGGTATAGAAGATAGAAGTAATAGACTAACTAAAATGGAAATAATGAGTAGTGAATATGGTGGAAAAAGAAGTTTAAGCTGTATAAGAATCAATAAAAAAAATAATATTTATGTAACTTCCAGTTGGAGTGGAGAAATAAACGTATGGGATAAAATCAATAACAATAAAATATTAAGTTTAGGAAACGAAGATAATATTCAAATATTTAACATTGCTTTACATCCACAGTGTGATATAACAAATCAAAATAATATTAAAAATGTAAATATTGCAAGTGGTGATTGTGTAGGAAATATAAAGTTATGGAGTTTAGATAATAATAATGGATATATAACTACATTAGAAGGACATTTACAAAGAATTGGTTGTTTGGAATTCCATCCAATAGGTAATTACTTAGGAAGTGTATCTTTTGATGAATCATTTCGATTATGGGATATTGAAACTCAAAAGGAATTATTAGTTCAAGAAGGTCATTATAAACCAATTCATTCATTATCATTTCAATGTGATGGTAGTTTATGTATAACTGGAGATTCAGTTGGTGTTGGAAAAGTATGGGATATAAGAAGTGGTAAATGTATTTATAATTTGATTGGTCATTTGGATTGTATAGTAAAATGTGATTGTAGTAAGAATGGTTATTATATTGCAACTTGCAGTAAAGATAATACTTCTAAAATATGGGATATAAGGAATATGAAATGTTTATACACTTTGCCTGGGCATTTAGACTTGATTTCTGATATTCGATTTTCACCAATAGATGGTGAATTTTTAGTTACTTCTTCATTTGATAAAACTATAAAAATTTGGTCAATTAAGACTTTTAAATGTTTAGCTACTTTGAAAGGACATGAGAATAAGATTACAAGTTGTGATTTTGCTAGTGATGAGAATGTTATTGTTTCTTGTGGTTTAGATAAAACATGGAAGAAATGGCAAGTTTGTTAAAAATAAAAATTAAAAAATTAAAAATAATAAATAATAAAAGATTCTTTTGTTTTTTTTATCTTATTGAGAAAATGAAAATTCTGAATATTTTGTGAAGAATAATTGTATATTGAATGAATTATTCTGTAATGATTTGATTGGAATTATTTCTCTACTTCTTTGTATTGCATTATCATCAAATGTATCAATACACCAAACATTCTTATTTATTTCAATACTTTCATTACTTATATGGTGTACGCATACATTTATGTAGAATGAAGTGTCTAAAGAAAATATTGGAATGTACTGAGATGATAAATTGAGTTTCACGAATAATAAATTGAAATATTCATCAATCTACAAAATATTATAAAAATATTGTTCAATACCACTCTTGTATCAGTAATTTCTTGATTTAAATTCATTTGGATTGTTGAAATAAATTCTATATGTTCATTTTGATGAAAAACAATCTCTAATTTGTCAAATTCGCCCTATATATTTTATAATATTAGTCAATAAACAATACTGATTCAAAAAATGGTTTTGTATTCATTAAAATATCATGAATGTACTGAATTAGGTCAGGATGAATACACATCCTTAAATAAACTCCAAATTTGTGACATCTTTCAAATATTTCTATTAATGACATATTCAAATCCAATACCTTCGGGATATAATTGTGACAAGTACACTAAATTGTGAATATAAACTTCCATAAGGTTTAATATATGTTCAATAATTTCTAAAATTGTATGAAATCAAAAATACCCTCACTAACTGGCATAATAATATGAATTTAAGATTTATAGGGTTTTCAAAACAATTTTCAAATAATTCTATCCCCACAAAAATAAGAAAAACAATTAAAACGATGATTAATCTTATTTCATTTCACAATTTAACAATAATATTATCTATTAATCTTGTCTTACCAATGGTAGCAGCTAAAGAAATAAAAACACCATCATTCAAATCTTTTTCACTTAAATCACCTTCTAACTCAGTAGCTGTAAATCTATCAGCAAAACTAAAATAATGAATTGTAAATTTACCTGTTGCATTAATAATATCACTTCCATATTTTCTTATATCTTCAATATTTCTTTTATTATTCTCTTTTATATATTTCTCAACATCTAAAAGTGATTTTCTTAATATTGGAGCTATTTTTCTTTCTTCTGCAGTTAAATATACATTTCTTGAACTTAGAGCTAAACCATCTTCCTCTCTAATGATTGGACAAACGATTATTTCAACAGGAATATTCAAATCTCTCACAAACTAGAATAATATAAATATAAAAAATTATAAAATATACTTGTTGAACAATAATAGCTTGTAATCCATCTTTTTGTCCAAAAAATGAATAATTTGGTTGAACAATATTGAACAATTTAGTGACTACTGTTGCTACACCTCTGAAAAAACCTTTTCGAGATTTCCCTTCTGATCTTTCATCAGCACCTTCTACATTCACATATGTTGCATATTTTGGACATTTGGGATACATTTCATCAGCTTCTGGTGCAAAAATACCATCAACACCTCCTACTGTTCTAATAAGTATTAAAATATCTATTAATACAAAATTGTTTTGATATCTTTTTCTAAATCACGAGGATATGCATCATAATCTTCATCTGGTGCAAATTGAGTTGGGTTTACAAAAATACTTACAAATACCAAATCACTTTTTTCTTTGGCTTGTTTAATCAAGGATAAATGACCTTGATGTAATGCTCCCATAGTTGGAACAAATCCTATTTTTGGATGTTTGTGATTCTTTTCGCAGAACTCTTTTATTTTCTCTAAACGAAACTCTCTAAACTCATTAACAGTCTTTTTGCTAATATTTAATGATTATACAGTAAATATACACAGGAATTGACATTTTAAATTTTGGATGAAGGAAAACGAATCTATTTCGATCAATTTTGGAACAATCAACAAAATATGCAAAAAAAGTGTTCTAAACTTATATATTTTCACTTAAATTTATTATGTACATCATAATCTACAGTTATTTTATGCTTTCACAGATTTCTTCACATTTTGAAAATAAATACTCTCTTTTATTCTTCCAGTATCTATCCAATCTGCTTATCTTTATCTTACAATCACCATAATACAATCCACTCTCATATTCACACAACTTTGAAACAGAACAATAAATAGTAGTTGAACAGCCTTCTTCTACTGTTTTTTCTACACATCCATAACAACTCATGGGAGAATGTTTAAAATTACGATATAATTGCGTATTAATCACTCCTGGATGAACTGCATAAAAATGAACATTCTTCTCTCTCAAACTATATTCATAACATATCTGATTGATTTGTAATTTAGAATTACAATATGCTTTAAACCTATTAAAACAACAACCAGTAGGTGGAATAGTATAAAATGGATTTGCAAACCAATGGCTAAATGAGGATAGAAATATTACTCTAGAATGTTCTCTTTCTCTTAATTGATTTAATAATAATTTAGTTAACAAAAATGGACCTAACACATTAACACTGAAATGAATTTCTAAGTTATTCTCTGTATTCTCAAACTTATCATTACCTATTATTCCTGCGTTGTTTATTAATATGTCTAATGGATATTCTTTCTCTTCATATGCTAAACAAAACACTCGAATACTGTGTAAACTACTCAAATCTAATTTCATTACTTCTATTTCACTGTTATTTGTTAAATATTTTAATTCATTAGCGAGTTTATTACCTTCAGATATGTTACGACATCCTAAAATCAAATGAGCTTTAGTTTCTGCTAAAACATGAGCTGTTTCTCTTCCAATTCCACTGGTAGCTCCCTATTATATATTTATAAACTTATAATACTGTTATTATTACATAGCGATCTTTCAAATTCACATTTTCGTTTTGAATTATCTCATTTCCAGTTGTCTTACTGTTATATGGATGACTATTAAGATTTATTATTTTTTATCAAAATAAATATATCATACGATTGAAAATTTCCCATTTTAGATAAATGGTTTATGAAAAAAAGATTAGAAATACCCAAAAGTTTTAAAAATACAAAGAAATTGTATTAACATTAAAAATATTTATAAAAATATCAAAAGTAAATGAAGAACTGTTAGAAGGTGAATGACAGTACTTGAAATCAAACATATAGAATTAATACAGCTGTTAGTAGGATGTTGTAGTATATGTATTATATAACAGTTTCAATATGCAGCACAAATGATTTCAACTCATTCACAGCACTAAAAAGAGTGTAACGTGTGGAGGAATGTATATTTAAAATGTATGTATCTTTAATACAGAAAACAATTATAGCATGTTGTTGTGCGCCGTTGAGCTAAATGAGCCGTTGGGCGTTAAGAAGACTTTTTTCAAAACTAATATCATATTTATGATGTTGACGATGAGTTATGTTCAAATATATATTTAGTTTGTAATATAGACAACTATTTTGTGCAACATAAAATTGTTATAATATGTTTCAAAACCTACATAAAACTGTAGTACACATCATATATATGTCAAATATAAAATTAATATATTAGTATTATGTTATAATAAAAAGCAGCAGTTATACAGGAATTAAGAATTATACCCCTTCTGACTTCATAGTGTTTTCACACAAACATTTTTCAAGCATATTATTTTCTTTTAGTTTTTGTATGATATATATACTTTTTATAGAATGATAAAGAATATAAGAGAAATACATATTAGTCTTCTTATTATTTTTAAGATTATTATTCGAAAGAATAAAAATTGAAGAAGATTACTATGTATGTACTATTCAAGAAATTTATCTTTATATATGGTAATAAATAATTTTTTATTATGATTTAGCTTTATATTACAAACACATTTTCAACTATCTACTTATATTCACATAATATTCCTTCTAACCTACTCAACTCTTTTGAGCTTCTAAATCGTACATTATACACTCTAATTCCTTCTTCTTTTCTCGAACTATTTTAGAAAGAACCATACTTTTTCATATAAACAAACAATTTGCAGTATTTTCATTCATTTTCTTATATTAATAATAACTACATATCTTTTTTAAACCACTACATGAAAATCTTTTAGCAAGAGTTAAAAATCACTAATCATCTGTACTAATGGTTTGCTATTATATTATTCTCTATCTCTTTCCTCCTTATATTAATTTATATGTAATCCTCATTAGTGATTGACATGTTAAAATATGCAATTAAATAAATAGAATCATTTAATGACAAATTTCTCCAATTAATAATGATTCCATCATTTAATTACCACATTTAAGACTTGGAACATTCATTTCATCTAATTATTCCTATTAAGAATAAATTAGCATTTATACAACTACTATTCCAGTAAATTTCTATAAATCACATATACATAGTATTTAGAGTGCTCAAAAAATAACAAGAATCGACACAAACATAAGTTTGATCATTTTCTCAATTTTTATTTTTTGAGCACCTGCCTCCTATAGGAAGTAAGGGCTCAATATAATAATATATTATGTGTATATGATGATTATATCAAACATTAATTTAAATATATTAGTCTAATTTTCGTAATCTAGCTATTTCCTTAATTATTTATAATTGATTTATAGTATAATAAAATAATACACATATGTAACACATAATATTTATATGTACCTATTTATACTTTTATCAAACATATTTGTAAATATTTCTAATTATAAACATACAAAACACTAACAGATGTATATTTATTTGTTACTCAATGATAATTTAACCTTTGTCTTAAAAATCAAATCAAAAATCCATAATAACATCAATGTGTCTTTTTTCTCAGTTTGCATAGCTTCTACTATAGCTAAATTTGCACCTTCTTCTACTACTTTACCTTCTTTTACTAATACACCATAAAATTACCAGTCATTGAGACAAGCTAAAAATTTGGAATGATTTACTTCAGGTTTTGGAATCATGCTTTGATAATTTGCTTTCTAAAGCATTTCTTACATCTATAGTGAAGCTACCTCCATAACCTTCTACTAATCTTTTCATATATTGTACAGCTACCTATTTTAGAAACCTTTGTATGTTTAAAACAGAGTTAACTTCTACATCACCACATAATCTCAATACTATTTTTATTTCTTTCCTATTCAATAAACAAGTCTCAATTATCACTTTAACAAGTATATTGGTCTTATGACATTCCACTACAATAGGAATAATTTCTTTATTTTAATATTTTTAGTCATTTTCTTTTAATGCTACAACAATAACCTTATCTGAGCTATCAGCGTTATCTTTTATAAATATTTTGGCTTCTTGCAATTTTATCTCTGGAGTTGTTACATCTAGTTGTTACTCTCCTCATTTTTACTTTCTTTCATTATTTTACCATCTCTACTGTCTGATTTATCTTCAAGTAGATGGAGCTAAAGGTAAACAACTGTTATTATATCTATTGTACCCTATATTATGAATAATGTGTATATTCATAATCATCTCTATATATAGTAACGATAGGCTCCTGTGACGCAAAAACTACTAGTTTTTCAAAAATATGATATTCACACCACATTTCTTCAAGAGAAGTACTAACTGTTATATTGGTGGCTATTGATGGCTTTACTATATCCATACAATGTTCAACATAAGCTCCAGGTAAAGGAACACGATAATCTACAAATGGTTCTTTTCTATCAGGATCTGTATCTACTCTAATAAATACATAATAATTCCCAGCTATATATTCTTCATTACAACAATCTGGTATATCAATAATCCATCGATTATTAAAACGCATATGTTGATAAATAGCAAGCATTATCTTACCTTCATAATAATAAGGATAGATATAATGTTCATACTTAGGAGGATTAAATGTCATAATTAATATTCAAAAATCCAAAATACCAAGTGCATGAACGATTATTGGTTAAAAACAAATAATGGAAACGACATGAATTTTTATTGGTTAAATGCAAATAATAATAACAAAATGGCATGAATGATTATTGGTTAAAAATCTACAAAAAAAAATATATATATACAAACATACATACATACATACATCTATAAAGAAAACAATAATAATAAAAATAATAATAATAATAATATATATTAATTAAACATCGAAATTTATAAAAACTATATCGGATTTCATTTCAGTATTATTATCTTCTGAAGATTGATAGTTGATTACGACATTTTTCACATGTTTGTGATATTAAAAATGAACAATTATCCCATTCCAGAAAATTTGGTATTGTATAAAAACCTAAACATTTTTTACATTTTAATTTGACTTCAGTTCTACAGTTTAAACAATTTTTTGCTATTTTAAAAGTTTTATCATCAATTACTAAAAATGAAGTTGATCCAAACCACTTTTTGCATACTTCACACTGTTGTTCATTTATATGACTATATATTACTGGCTGAGATAACATTTTCATTTCAAATAAATAATTATTTGTAATATCTACTATAATTTTATTTCTTTTTAAAATATCAACAATATTTCTTGATAAAATAGTAAAATCATTCCTTGCTTGTGCAGAAATATACATTTCTATATTATTATTACCTAACTGATTTAAATATTTTGGAATTAAACATTTTCCATTAATCTTATTAAAGAAATGCTTACAGAATATTATTATCATTTCAGGATTACGCAAAAATTCTGCTAAATACGGAGTTCTATGTTTATTATAGTGATATTTAGTCCAATTTATGTATTTCAAATATTCCCTAAATGAAATCGCCTTCATATATTCAAAATTCGATTTTACTTTATGATGTACTGTACTTAAAAATGAAGCATAATCTCTCTCATTATTCTGAATTTGTATATTGATATTTTTATCAATTGTAATTACACTATCTTCATCTGCATTTGTATCTACATCTACAACTTCAACTACATTATTATTATTATTAGTATTAGTAGTATTAGTATTATTTTCTGTTTCGCTTTCATTCAAAAAAGGATTTAATGATGATGATAACGATGATGTATTATCTAATTCAGGAAGATCCCACATTTCAGGATCACTAAAGTCCATGTAAGATTCTGGATCACTAAATAAAGGTTCTTCATTAAATAACTCCTCTCTATCTATATCTTGACTTGCCATACAGTTTATTTTCAATGAACTATATATACATTATAGAATTTATAAGATAATTATAAACATGATTATAGTACTATGAATTATGAATTAGATACTCTATGAAAATATATTATAGAATATATAATATACTATAAAATAATAAAAGAAATTATAAGAATTAAACAAGAAATCTCTAAATAAATGAGTGTGAGTAAAACAAAAAATTTCAGTTTCACCATAATAATTTATTTTTTTTTATTTTCAAAAACTTGTTTGTAACTGTAAATTTCATTTCCAATTTTCTCTTTATTTTAGAGAATTTGTCTATTTTAATATTCTTTATAATTAAATTTATATATATAATATTATATATATTCATATTCATTATGGCTCGTATTAAGAAAGTTTCAAAAAGATCTGCTACAAACAAGAAGTTAGTATATATATATATATATATATTATTTATGATTTATACAAAATAGGATAAACAAAGAAAAGAGAGTGATAGAAGATTGAATGCAAAAGAGTTTGAAAATATGACTCATCCTTCTCCTCCTCCTCCTTCTCCTCCTCCTCCTACTACTACTACTACTGCTACTACTACTACTACTGCTACTAATTCTACAACAACAAATTCAAAATGAGATATTGAGAGTGATAGCGAAGAAGCTATATTAGATGATTTTATGAAAGTATATGATAAAGATATAAAGGAGTGGAGAGAAGCAGAAGAAAAAGAAATGTATGAAGCAGGTGAATTTATTCCTTGGAATGATCAGAAAAGAATCAATGAATTTGTCAACAAGTGCATGACATTATATCTAGAAAACAAATCAGAAGATGAAATTAAAAAAGAAATTAGAAAGATGCTGTTAGATTATAAATTCAAACGTGGTTATCTGAATGAAATATTACGAAGAGTGGATCAAGCAAAACATGAACATGATCAAATGCAAAAGTTGAAAGAAGCTCCTCATCCTAAAGAATGTTCAACAAGAACAATATCTAATGAAGAATATGAAAGATTAGTAAAGAGTGCTGAAGAAAGTGCAAAAGCAAGAGAAGAAAAAGAAGATGATGAAATACCTGATCCACCAAAGATTAAAAGATTACACTGTGAATTTTATAATTTATGGAATTGAGATAAAAATGATGAAGATACAGAAGAAAAAGTCAGAAAGCATATTAAGAAATATCAACCCAAAGATGAAAAAAAGTTGTTAGTTAGATATGATATTTATGGTAGACCTATGGATGAAGTAGATGAAGAATATGATCCAGAAAAACCAGTTGATACTAGCGATGATGAAGAAGAAGTTATTGGTGATGATTATGATGATGATGATGATGTTTATAGTGATATTATGGAAGAAGAAAATGATGATGTAGAATGTAATGAAACACTTAGTAATATGGAAACTGATAGTGATATTATACCTTATACTCAAACATCACCAACCTATTCTCCAACTTCTATAATAGATACTGTTTCTAAAAAAGAAGAAGAAGAAGAAGAAGAATTTGTTCCTGGTACTCCTCAAGATGAAGAAATAGAAACTCATGGTGTTAAATATTCAAGTGATGAAGAAGAATCTGATCAATCAGATGATGAATGTAGATTAATTATCAAAATCATGAGTAAGAAGATCAAAGACATATTCAAGAACATGAAGATAGGTGCTTTTAGCGTAAAAGAATATAATCACAGTTATGATGTTTCAATAAATATAAGAAAAAACACCATTAATTAAAATATTATTATTATTATTAAAATGATTACTATATTATCTTATTATTTGTTTGTTCTTTATTTTTAATTATTCATTGCTGATGGAATAACAAATTCTGTCATAACAGGAACAGTAGGATGTATACATTGAGTTATTGATGTAGGAGAGTTTTCTAATGAGTTTGCTAAAGGTGTAATTTCTTCATCATCTTCTTCTCTAAATTTATCGCCTGCTTGTTTGATTGCTACTAGAAGTTCTATTCTTCTTAATTCTGACAATAAATGTTCTGTTTGAAATACTAATCCACTAATTTGTTGAGATGGCATTGTATAGAATGGTAAATCATCATCACTTCTATATTTACTAAAGAAATCATATAAATTGTTAACAATATTGATTAAATGCGAATCTGTATGACATACACACACTGCTGTATTAATAGATACTTTCTTACTTGTTCTAGTTCTCTTTGGTTTAGTTTTTGGTAATTCATTTGTTGTAGTTTGAGTATTATTGTTTTCTATTTTTACTCCTCCATTATCTTGTACTGAATCTCTATTAGTCTTTTTAGTATTTGTTCTTCTTCTTTTAATCGGTTTTGTATCAGTGACATTTGTATTTGGTTTTTCTGGTAATTTTGGTGATATAATCTAATATCATTCAAGAAAATGATAAATGAAATTATTTTTAATATTTTATAAATCTAAAAAACAAAAACCTAAAATATAAGATTAGTGAAATATGATTGGCTATTTTCTAATTAATATCTTTTCTACTAAACGTCGTCAAATATCAAACTGTGTTTGTCTTGTTATAGTTCGTCTTGATCCTATTCTTGGTGGACTCGGCTTGGAATTGGTAATTGGTTGATGAGGTGAAAAAAAATGCTCTACTAATTCTTCATTATCATTTATCATTGTACTATTACTATGTGTAGTTTCTTCTTCTTCTTCTTCTCGTGATACATTATGAACAGTATTTTCTTCTGATAATGATTTATTCTTTTTATAATTACGTATAGGACTCATAAAGAAATTAGATAATCTTCTTCCATATGATATATGTTGTTGTTGTTGTTGATTATGTAAATTTGATATTGTGGGTGTTGAAGGTGAATAAAGTGAATGTGGTGTTTTAATTCCAAAACATCTCATAATCATTGTTTTTAATTTTAATAATACTAATAAAACTACAGAGACAAGTGCAATTATTAATTCTGTTTTCATAGAGTTGATTACATCATTAATTAATGTTACATTAGATGTCATATTATTCACTAATTGATTAATAAATTGAATTGTGTAATTTTTATCCATATGATGAAAAAATCTATGAATATTATATTTATAGTAACAATACATCGAGAAAATTACGAATAAACTTTCATTCATGTTTTTCTTGAACATAGTTTCACATGTTTTTCTTGATCATTTTCATATTATCAGAAAGTGAAAGAGAAAGAAGAAGATTGAATTGCGAAAACATGAGAAAAATTAAAGCAATGAAAAGAAAACAATTATCAAAAAAGAATTACAATAAGAAATTATTATCAAAACATTATGATAATGATAATGATGATATTTTACCAGAGAATTATGAATATGATGACAATAATGATGATGAAGATGTAATGGATTATTTTAACAAAAAATATGAAGATTTGATAAAAAGAAAACATGTATATTATGATATACCAGAAAAGAAAAAACAAGCAATTAGAAGTAGAGTTTCAAAGAGAGATATACCTGTTAGTAAATATAAACCAATAGCATTAACTGATAAACCACCAAGTATAAATGCAATAAAACCAATATATACTAATTTTGACTAAATAATTTCATTTACTATTTTCTTGTATCTTATTATAGAAAAAAAAATATATTTGTTTTTTAGGGTTTTTAATTTATATTATGTATAGAAGAAAAATAAAAAATGTTAAAATAAAAATACCTGGTATTAATTTTAAACTCCGAGAGAAAATGTATAATGATTTAAGAAGTACATTAATACCACAAAAAATAAAAATAAATGAAATGAAAAATCCGAAAAGAAATTTAGTTCAAGAAATGAAAAATAAAATTAAATAAGCAGCTAATGCACAAGTTGCTTTATATGAAAATGGTAAATATTATGATCCTAAAAATTTAACTGGCTATAATAAAGGTTTTCCAACTGCACAAGGTATATTAGAGGAAGATGATATTGGTAATCCTATTCAGAATGCTAATCCTACACAAGATGATATTGTTAATCCAGGAAGAAATCCTAAATATAATCGGCTGTTAAGTTTTTCAACTGATTCATCATCATCATCAACAACATCCTATCCTTCAACTACTAGAAGAAATTCTATAGCATCAAGAATATCATCAAATTTAGAAAATTCAGAATATTATGATGATATAAGAACTAAAGCCAAAAAATTATGGGCTCATATGTTGGATGATGTTCAAAATAAAATTCATGTAAGAGATAAATGGAATAACTTAATGGAAGGAATTTTAAGAAATGATAGAATAAATTCTAGAAATAAAGTACTAAATGAAGTATTAAATGAAGAAAAAGAGAATTTTGATTCTGTTTCATCATCAGAAACTAATTATGCTTCTAAATTATTAAATGAAGAACCAATTGTAAGAGATGAATATATAACGTATATATTGAGATATCTTAAATTTAATCCAAATGAATGGAATGAATATATAGATTTAGTATTTCCAAATCCTGATAATATTAGTGATGAAGATTATGAGAGAATTAATAATAGTAATGATGCAAAAATGAATTTAATAAAGTTATTATATTTATATCTACCAACTATTGGTATGAGTATGAATAAGAATGTAATTGAAATTGATCAATTAAAAATAGATGAATTAAGAATTGGTGATATTATTGATCGAAATATTGATATATTACTAGAAAATTGTGGATTAGATTATTATAGTAAACAAATTAAGATATTATAGAAAGTTATAGTCCTGATACAATTTCACGTAGATCATCTATTAGATCTTCTATTAAATCATATAATGATTTACCACCACCCTCTGCTCCTAATACACCATCACCTCATAAACCTTCTATATTTTCTCCTGTAAAAAAAGATTCATCAACTGGTTTTAGACCTAGTGATTTACAGGTTGATGGAGTAAATAGTGAACAAGCACAGATAAATTCACCAGGTGGATTTCCATTATACAATAATGAATTAGTTGATTATTCATCTAATCCAATTAAAGTATCTAATAAAAGTATTACATCTACTGATCCTATTATGGGTTATCAAAGTAATGAAATAATTAATATTGAAGAAAATGAAGATAATGCAAAAGAAAATGATGATGAATCAACAGCAGTTAATCTTGCTAGATTAGAAATTGCTGAATTGAACACTAGATTAATAGAAATAACTAATGATAGAAATGAGATACAACAACAATATGATGAAATAAAAAATAAATATGAGAATACTATTGTAGAATATAATGAAAAACTATCTAATGAAAAACATAAAATATCATTTGAATATTTTAATAAATTAACAGAATTCAGAAATAAAATACAAGAATTAGAACAAAAATTAGGAGAAAAAGAAAACTTATTAGAATATAATCAACAAGAACCTCATCTTAGAGCAATGTATGATGTTTATAAAAGAAATTTAGCAGAATATATGGAGGAAAATAAAAAATTACAAGATATGATAAAAGATTAAGAAGCTAATAACACTGAAATAATGAATCAATTTTGGAATATCAATAATAAATATCGTGAAGTTGATGAAAAATACAATCAATTATCTGACATTTATGAAAAATTGGTGAGTTAAAATAAAGATTTACAAACAGCTAATGATCATTTGAATGAACAACTTATTGAAGCACATGAAGAATTTAGTTTATTACAAGAACAAGTTGTAGAATATAAAATTGGACTAATGATGGATATGAAATTGCATTAAAGAATACATTTGGAATTCAATCAATTAGAGTATACAATTCAAATGGAGTTAATTTATTCTATGTGTCTGATGATAATTACAGTGATTATATTGACTTTATGAGATTACTAACTAGATCACAAACAACTGAAATAAACAATGATCATAAATATTTTGATGGATGTGAGTTGGAATATAATGATGATCTACATAAATACATTGTTACTGATTATCATACATTGAATAATACAGATGATAACATATCATATGAACAAATGCTATGGTATGATGGAAAAGAAACAGTTAGAGTAAAATTATTTTTCAAAAGTGATATTTGTTTCATTGAAAAAATAAAAATCGAAATTAAATTCATGAATATCAAACACTTTACATATGGATATTTAAGATGTAGAAATAGTTATACTAATCCAATAAATGGTTTTGATGTAAGTGTTTGATATTATGGCTTGTTATAATCAAGATACAGCTTGTAATGAAAATACAATCAATTATTGTTGTACACATGAAATAGATATTAATGATTTTCATGTAAACTCTAACAATACAACTACGTCACAAACTGATTATTTAAATTATCAATTTCAAATAAATTCAAGTTATGGACCTTATTTGAAATTTGTTTTATATCGTAATCTTTATCCTACAGGTTTTCCTATTATATGGTCAGAAGGATCTAATTTTAGATGGATGATTAATGATTTTCCTTGGACTGTTGATTATGTTAGAGTTGATCCACAATATGAAAGTTTTCAGAAATTAACTAAAAGATTAAAGAATTGTTATTATAATAATAACAGAGAAGATTTATTTATTGAAAATTTCTTTGAATTATTAGATTTCAGTAATGAGAGTTTAATTAATATGTCTAGTAGAAGTGGAAGACCATTAGATTCTGAATTGAAATTAACTTTTGAAGCACATAATAATACATGGAGTTTCATGCCTAAAAATTCAAGTTTATTGTTAAAAATAGGAAGACAAGGTATTGAAGCAATTATATATAAAAAATAAATATTAACAATTAATTAAAAAAATTTGAATTAATCTTTATTATAAAATTTCTTCTACTATTTGTTGTTTTTTTCTCTATAAATTTTTCATATTATTATTATTATTATTATATGATAAAATTAAAAAGAAACAATAATGTTGATATTAATCAGTTGGTTGATAAATCATTAAAGAAAAAGAAACGAGCAGTCAATAACAAATACAAAGATAGAGAGATATTAGGATTTGATTTCTTCCCAGAACCATTTTGTAATGTGTTTTTACTAGCTAAGAAAAACAGTGGTAAAACAACAGTATATTTCTTTGTTTCAACATTTGATACAGATATTATTTATCAAGAAATTAAAGAAACATTGGATAAATATGATATAGAGTATGATAATAATGAATAATAAAGGGAAATGAGTACAATTTGAAACCCCTATATTTTTGGGTTTTTGTATTCGAAACCCTATATGGTTTTTTTATTCGTTACTTTTTGTTTTCGAAAATATAGTCGTTATGCTTCAAATCTAATTTGCAAAAAATACTCAATTATGTTATTATGCATTGAAAACATCACCAATCATTTTTTTATTATGCATATACACACCCCCAACACATAGATAATTGATTGAGTTGATTAGTCAAAAACATTAGATCTAATGATTAGTGATTCTTCTTCAGCTTCTTTAATGACTTCACTCCGTCTATTTCTGTAGAACTCTATTTTCGGTGGATTGACTGATGAAGGGAAATTGTAGTAAATATTTATACATTGACCTACTACATTTTGATGCTTGAAAATATCATCAACAAGGAATGCATGGAGCTTACTTCTGACTGATGCTGTCTGGTCTCCATAAAATTTCATCACATCATGCCATTTGCAACCATTATCTCTAATGAACTCCAATTTTCTCTGAAATGTTAATCTTCTGGTGTATAGCAACATCTCTGAACTGAAGCTGAGAGTACCGTTTGCTGTCGTGTACATTGCATCTAATTTGATAATACATTCATCCAAATAGTTCTGAAATAACTCTTGTTGCTTAATAGCCATCGACTTGTATACATCTACTACCTTTAGTTATAAATGGTTGAATGATTGATCTAATGTCTCTTACTTTCTTAATTAGGTCTGGGACAACTATCATCTTAAAATCACTATAGTATAACTCATCATAGGATCTGAGACGTTTAGACATGTTAATAATGAAAATTAGTAACAGAGAGTGAAACGGATATACTTTTTATTTTCTTGAAACCTAATTGGATGACTCCTATACGTGTTCCAACATGATTGTTCAAAACATATATCTTTATCAACTAACCAGTTAATTGATACAAAATATAAAAAAATATCCGTTTCATATAGATATTATGATTACTCCTAAAACTTACATATTAATGGATTTATTAGTGGTACAGATCACAACAAGTGCCTGTACTATACTCATCATACCTCCTGAGACAAATAAGAAGCTTTTAGAAGAAAATGTCAAAATCATGTTGTGTGGTCCAGACTATACTATCAATGAACCTCATTTACAAGTCAATGAGGATAAGAAGGAATGGAATGTGATATTTCCCCAGTGCTTTAGACCACATGTTAGAACAAGTCTAGGTGATCCTTGGGTACAGAAGCATGTCAGCTGGGATGATTTTAGAGAAGATGTAGAGTATGAAGAATTCATGTGTAAGAAAATATAAAATCAAAAAGGAGGATCATTTTGACATTCCGAAGATGGATCCAGGCATGGAAGAATTTGTATGCAATCCTATAGGAAACCATGTTGGAAATATAAAAGATGTGGTCTTTGACAGCAAAATTGGTTATATGGTTTACAAGTGTAAGAATGATAATTCAGCACCTCTATTCCAATTAACATATCCTGAAGATGATAAAATCGAAGGAATACAATGCTACCTAAAGATATGTCCTGAAAGTAATAATTTTTTAATGGATAACAATGCAAGAATCACAATACTTGGACCTCAGTTTCATTTAAAGATTCCATTATTCCAGAGATGCAAAGAGCACAATTCCTATGAGATTATACTTCCAAGAGCTCCAGTTATCTTAGATACAACATTACCTTACAATTGGGTTCAACAGCATATCAAAATATGTTGGGAGCCTAGCAAAAGCCATTTGATTGAAGATTTAATTGCTAAAGGTATTATAGTGGATCCTTGTGCATAAACATGAGAGAAGTAAAAATATATCCGTTTCAGGATAAAAATATTTTTTGGGTTTATATATTTGAAATTTTGTCGTTATGCTTCAAATCTAATTTGCAAAAAATGCAAAATTATATTATTATCTATTGAAAACATCACCAATCTTTTCGTAATATTATGATGGACTCATATATGCCCTTAGTTTGACTTTCTATTATAATTCGATATCTAAATAGATTTCAAAATAAACTAAAAATATCGATACATATATCATGATTACCATATGGTGTGATATGACACCATATAGTGATAAAAAAACAAAACAAAAAAATAGAGTTCAAGCCAAATCACTTTTGTAACGAATCTATTTTTTCAATTATTAAAATTTCTTATAAGACGTATATTGCTTATCTATATAATGCTAATTAATTATGTATATCATAAACACAACACCCTACACAAACACAATCAATCATTTGAACAAATTAGGATCAGAGATTAATAATGGAAGCGGACAGTACTCATCATCATCATCTTCCTCTGTGCTCACATCTTCCATTTTTTTTGTTTGATTTCTTTCTTTGAATTGTTCTCTTCTTTTTGAATTTAGGAGTAGTTGAAGTAGTGCACTTTCTTTTTGTAGATACTATTTTCAGCTAGGTTTTCAAACAATGATACTGAGATTCCTTCAAATATCTTTACCCATTGATTTAGGAATTTACATATGTCATACGTAACTGCACTATCTAAACCAGTACTAACTTTATCTAATAACAATACTCTGGCTGGACCAGCTAATGCCTCACCTAATGTAACTCTTTTCTTTTCACCTCCACTAATACCTCGAATCATTTCATCACCTACTACTGTATTTTCGCAGATATTCAATCCCAACTTTTCTATCAACAGTTTGGTTTTATTACTCACATCAAATTCTAATCTGTAATGGCCTATTTTTAATAAATTACCTTTACCATTCAAACAATGAACTGAAAAGTCTAATGTTTCTTTCACAGTCAAATTGCCTAATTGAATGTCATTTTGACCACAGAAACTACACAATTTCTTCCAGTTCAAACTCTCGATTGGCTTACCATCACATTTCACACTTCCTGTGTGTTTACTAAATGGAATATAACCTGCCAATGCCTTTAAGAACGATGTACTACCAGAAGAAGGAGGGCCAAATACCTAATTGCTTATAAGTATGTTTTATACTAATGTTGATGAACCAGACTTGAAGTGATAAGTCACATCCTTAAGAACCACTTGATTTTTCTTACTTGATAAACCTAATCCATCCACTACTTGACTGTAAACTCCAGTAACAATGTTTGGAATATCATTATA
Organism: Proteromonas lacertae; assembly: GCA_002245135.1. Lineage (NCBI taxonomy): Eukaryota > Bigyra > Opalinata > Proteromonadidae > Proteromonas > Proteromonas lacertae. The sequence goes on from NGBS01000011.1 coordinate 124,637, forward strand.
CTCTCTTTTCTTCTTCTTTACCTCATAGGTGTAGTTTTTAATAACAATATCAACTTTTGGCAAGTCTGATAAAAATATCTTTAACTCCCTTGCATATTTCACATACTCTGATTTTTCTATATTTTCGTCATCTGTTATACATACACTAACTGGTAGATGATTAACATTACTCATTATCAATTCAGTTAATGTATTGGGTGTTTTTTATTTTACTATCTCCTGTATAATATATAGTTTAACATACATATAATTAATCACATTATTACTTTCTATTATAATCACTTCATCCTGAAGGAAAAATAATAAAAATATTTTAGAGTTTTGTTGTAAAAATTATAATTCCCCTATATAATTCCAACATAAATGGCACAAACCAAATCCATTAGCAAAATCACTAAAACTAATTATACTCCAAAAATTATATTAGTAAACGTTTGAGAACTATGAATAAAGGTAATAAAGTACAAATATCCTGTAAATACACAAATATTCCATAACTACATTAGCTTATTGCACCTTTTTAGCTTAAATTTCAACATATGTACTTCCAAATTACCAATCTCAATTATTTAATAGTCTAATAGTGTATTACAAAATAATTTAGATGTTCCAATTCTCTAGGTTATAACATTGTGAATTAAGAATTGATTTAACTGCTTAAAATACGTCATGTTATTTAAACGCTTTAAGGTTAAGTTTTTTTTCAATGTTAAATCTACTTTACCATTACTTCAATATTTCTTAATTTAAGAATTTTCTGAAAAATTCTCAAACTTATGTTAGGTTTGAGTTGTTATAATTAAGCCTATTATTAAAATTATTGTATCTACCCTTAAAAAGTATAAAAATACTAATATATTTCACTCCATATGAAGAGATAGAATATAATGAAAATGTAGTATTTGAAATAAGTGGAATAAGTACTCAAACAGTAGAAATAAGAGGAAGAGGATCTCAATTACATTTAGAATTAGTAGATTTGAGAAAACAAGTAATCAATTTTGGTAAAGTAGAAGTGAATAGTGATAATAATAAGAGTATAGAAATAATCAATCGTAGTTTATACACTTACAATTTCGAAGTAGTAAATGAATCAAATGAAGGAATGTTTGGTGATATAAACTGTGTAAGTATAAGTCCAAAAGGTGAAATAACAATAAAACCAAAACAAATGATTAGTTTAGATATAAATTTCCATCCAAATCAGAGATTATTAGCATTTGAGAATCATTACAATGTAAAAATCAATGGTGGTGAAGCATTATCATTCTTTACAGTAAAAGGCGCTTGTCAAGGTGTAGATGTAGTAATAGAAACCTCGTTATTGCAATTTGGAGCAGTGTGTTTAGGTTCATCAGTAACTCGAAAGACTTATTAAGTAATGAAGGTGATAAACGAACCAAATTCCGATGGAATGCAGGTCAATTTGCTCCAAATTTCTCCATAATTCCAGTGGAAGGTACTTTACTACCAAATATTCCAATGTCATTAAATATAACGTTTACTCCTCAGAATTTGAGTAATGATATTCGATGTGATAATTTGATTTGTGATATAGAAGGAGCAAGTGAACCATTGAGATTGACATTATCAGGTTCTTGTGTAGGTCAACCAGAAGCAGGTGATAAAGAATTGAGATTTGAATGTGAAGTTCGAAAAGAGAATAGTCAAATAATCAAATTAAGTAATCCAACAAATGATGGTTGGTTTTTACATCCAACGATTCAAAATGAAGTATTTAGTGGAAATCCTTCAGTAACAGTTCCAGCGAAAGGTACAGTAGATTATACTGTAATATTCAAACCAACAACTTATAATGGTGATGGAACAAAATTAGATTTATCAGCCAATGCCAGTCGACCTCCATCTGAAGCAGGAAATCGAAAAGATGGTAAAGGAAAGAAAGGAAAGAAAGAGACAAATGCAGGATTTAATTGGAATAATCCTCATAAAGGAAGTTTATTTATATCTTTACCTGATGGAAATACAGTGAATTATAATTTATTAGGAGCTTGTTCTTTACCTCAACCAATGGAAATTCCTTCAAATATTGAATTAGAAACAACATGTAAGAAATCTTTTGTAATATCCTTACCAGTATATAATTGGATGAAAACAGCTCAAAGATTCAAAGTAGAACTTGGTGATTTACCAAATAATTCAACATTTATAAAAGTTCCAAATGTAATAAACATTCCAGCTTTAGCTTCAAGAGAATGTCAATTGAATTTCTTAGCTTATAAACCAGGTGCAACAGAAATAATGTTAAGATTTATCTGTGAAGAGAGTGGTGAATATTGTTTCTATCAATTCACCATCAATGCAACAAATGCTGATATAATGAATAGTTATGAATTAGTAACTCATGTTCGACAAGTAGCAAAACAAACAATAACAATCCATTTTATAAAACCTCCAATCCTTGTGTTCGATTATCAGTAAGTAAAGAATTAAGTGGTCATAAAGATGGAAGTTATTCAATCGAATATCGACCATTATTAGCAGGTGAAAGTGAATGTGATGTGTCAATAATAACAAACAAATCAGGTGAATTTAACTACAAATTGAAACTAAAAGCATTAGAAAGTGGTTATGAAAGAGGATATAATATGTCATGTGGTTTAGGTGGTAAGATAGTAGAAGAAATCAAATTCACGAGTTATTGTCCAGCAAATACTGAATATAAATGTACAATCGAAGGATGTAAAGATTTTACAGTAGAGAATGTAGTGAAAGTAAATGGTTCAACAACTTGGGATGGAATTGCATCAATCGCCAAAGTGAGTTATGAACCATGTCAAATAGGTGATGTAAAAGCGATATTAAAAATCGATTCTCCTCAAGGTGGTTTATATAAATATCAATTATTTGGAAAATGTTTATCACCTCAACCATTAGGTCCATATACAGTAGGAAAAGGCAAACAGATCAGTGTTCCATTTAAGAATATCTTTTCCATTACCTATTCCAAAGTAACTCATAGCTTCGCTGAGTTGTTTTGCTTGATCTAAATTACTCACTGCTCTACCAAAATTAGTGAGTGAACTTGGAATTGTTTGCTGTGAACGTTTCACGTAGTTATCCATTTTGATTGCATTCTTGTGTTGATATGGTGTTGGTTTTAACCAGTTTAATAAACCACCTGCATCTAGCAAACCAAAACAAGCAGTCAATGCACTGAATACTGTTCCTATACCTGCAACAGTTTGTAATGTACCTGTTGGATCAGCTGCAACAGCAGTTTTTGCCATTGATGGCATAGCTTTTGATAATTCACTAATACCTTTAACTGCTGCTGCAGCAGTTGTTGCATCACCTCCATTTGCAGCTGCAGCTACAGTTGCTGCTGTTTTTAATGTATCACCTACATTTTTTGCATCTATATTTCCAATATTAGAAAATTTGTAGAAGAATGGAACTAATTGAAACAAGTATCGAACATATGGATGAGTATTGAACATAAATGAAACACCAAAGTTATACAACAAGTCTACAGGTAACCATGATTTTTGAATTGCTTCAGGTAACATTGACTTAACTTTTTCTGAATTACCATAATACAAGTCAGTGATAGCAGGTAATCTACCACCTGACAGCATACGAATTATTTCATAGTAGTCGAAAATGAAGTACCACATTACATACAAGAACCCTGATGTTGGTAGTTTAGATTTTTTCCATAACCAATAAGCCAAACATGTCATTACTATTGCACGAACATATTTCATTGCATGATCTACTTCAAACATTTGAGGAGTAACTCCACCAACCAAATATGATTTCATTGTATAGTATATTTGTGGAAATATCCTAAATACATTCTCTACACACAGGAACAAATTACCAGCAAAACCCATAAAATCAGATTCACGTAATGAATCGAGTGCTTTTTGAAATTGTGAATTTTCAAATTGTGCCCATGAACTACAAGCAGTTTTCACTAAACCAATAGCTATTTCATATTTTGTCTATTATCTGCATTCACCCACTCTTGAGGAAGTGAGTGACCTAACTTCTCTCTGTTATAATCAAAGTTAATGAAATCTCTACTATTTTGTGATGCTATTTCATTCAGCTCTCTATATTTATCTTCATTAATTAATGTACACTGTCCTTCACCCATATCTATAGCACTATTCACTAGTTCTTGATTTTTTGGATCTAATGCCCATCTATAAAATTTTGATCTTTCTAATATCTCTTGATCATCCATATATCTTTGTGCCTTTTGATTATTCAATGCAATATATTCTTTTACTTTTTCAGCTCGATTCGGATCAAAATTATATGGATCTGAATATTGATTGATCTTACTTACTCCATCAACTAATTCATTTTGCAAATACTCCTGTTGTAGTAATAGTTTGTTATAATATTCTATTGCATCTTTATCATTACCTGTTAATTTATCCCAAGTTGAGGTCAACCAATCTTGTCTATAATTTTTATAGGCTGCTAATTGAGGATTCTGTTCTATAATCTCTTGTAATGATTTATAATTTTGTAATTTAGGAAATTTTTGTAACAAAGGATCTGTAACTCTATTCATTCCATTATCATATGCCTGAACATCTGCTTCTGTAACATATTCAGGCCAATTCAAAAGATAGCTTCTTGGATTAGATGTATCTAATACTGCTAATGGGAATGTTCCTCTTAAATGTCCTTTTTTATGTTCACGATCTAGCATATCATAAAAATTAATATGATAATTGTTAGGCAACATTGAAGCATAATTATTAGTTAAAGCATATTGAACTAAATAATTTATCATAATTCCAATTATAATCATATCCTACAGTTTCTTTTGGTATATATGGTTGAATATATTCTGGTATTTGACTTGGCTGTAATTGTGATGTTCCATTATAAGCAGCACTAGCAGCATCATACATTTGTTGTCTTGGATTAGTAATAATGACATGCTCATTAGGACCAACACTTTGACCCACTCTTAATGGTATAATACCACTATTACCACCTAATTTCTTAGTAGCCAAGAGATGCCTCCGTGGGATACTCTCTAATTTGAGTTTATTTCTTCTGTGATGTTTCTTATGTTTGAAATGAACATGTTTTCTTCTACCTGAACCTGTCTTTGGATATCCATCTAAAGACATACCAAAGATACCATAATTTACTTTAGGCCATAAATGATATTCACTACCCATACCATTAATTAAATTACACACATCTGATCGTGCTTCTGGAACACTACGACCACATTGATATTTGAAATAATGTAAGTAATCTGCCAATTGATCTATTGTTCCACCATAGCTGGAATACTTTGATATAATATCTAATGGCAATCCTACATTTTTACATACATTTTCTAAATCTTGTTTTGTATTATTCATAACCATTTGCTTAGCTGAATCATAATCATATTGATTAATCAAAAATGGTTGTAATTTTTCCATAATAGCATCAACATTATATCTTTGTTGTATTGGTTGTGTGTTATTTTGGAATGATGACTGGGCTGTTGCCGCCGTGGCGGCAGCAGCACCTGCCATCATTCCGGCGTAACTTGCAGCATTTGAACTTTGATTATTATAACCTGCACCAGTTGCAGGTATTGAAGTTGTATTATTATAACTGGCGCCAGTTGTAGGTATTGAAGTTGTATTATCATAACTGGGAGCAGTTGTAACATTCGATGCTTGAATATTTGAAGTGGCCGGCGCACTCGTCGAATTTGTTGTTGAAGGAGTAGCACCAAATATACCTCTGAACCAATTGTATATATTACTTAGTGATGTAGTAAAGAAACCCATTATACTATCTAACTTAGAATGAATCCATTGTGACATATCCATTGGAGGAACTTGTTTCCAACGATTATATACCAAACTGACAAAATTAGGAGTTAACATTGATACAAAAGATGCTGCATTAACCCATGCTGGAGATAAACCAAATATCCATTGCATAACACCACTATATCCTATTCCTGCATTTACTAAATACTTTAATATTGCACCAACTGTACTATCAGGAAATAGTATATCAAACACTTGTGAAATAGAACCTAATGTCATAGTACATAAGCAGAACTTCACACCAAATTTCAACCTATCGTATGTTGTATTACCTGAAAAATATCATCTTCATCTCCAATAGTATCATAAAATCTATTGAAACTGGATTTAGGATCATAGATGTCTGATCCATATGTACCATTGCCTTTGTCAACAATAGCTGTTTGATTGGCAAGATGGCTAAGGTCTAGTTTTATACGTGTGTTATCTTTCACCTTGTTATAGATGATCTTTTTTAATTTTCTCTTAAGTGCATTATGTTACACAGAGGAATTCTCAAAATCAATTGCTTCTTCTTATGGTGATGGTTGTTGCTTATGCTTTCGTTTAACACCCATAAAATATATTAGAAATATAGCCGTTATTGATATTAGTGATGATATTATTTTTTCTTTTGTTCTACAGGCTGCCATAAATAAAGAGAAATTAGTGGAAGCAAAGAATAAATACCTATGAAAGCAATATGAATGAATGAATGACGAATCAGATGATGAATGTTTATAATCCTCTGAATTATGTTGGTTAGTTGAAACATACCCAACAAAACATTCATCAAACGAAGAATATTTGTGAATATTTAAATTCGCTCATTCATTTGCTTGAAACTGAGAAGAATTGGATATAGTGTAAGTAGAATAGTTAAAGTTGATCCAAAATGTGAATGAAATCAAATACAACATGATTTTGATTGTAGTTTAATATAATCATAAAGAATTATATGTTGATTATATCATACTAAATTTAACATAATCCATCAAAAGTATGAAGGAAGTAAATATACTATTCGTAAAATGTATTATATAGGAACATCAACACAATATTACTATGTTGCAGTTGAATATAATAGATATAATAACAGTTGTTTACCTTTAGCTCCATCTACTTGAAGATAAATCAGACAGTAGAGATGGTAAAATAATGAAAGAAAGTAAAAATGAGGAGAGTAACAACTAGATGTAACAACTCCAGAGATAAAATTGCAAGAAGCCAAAATATTTATAAAAGATAACGCTGATAGCTCAGATAAGGTTATTGTTGTAGCATTAAAAGAAAATGACTAAAAATATTAAAATAAAGAAATTATTCCTATTGTAGTGGAATATCATAAGACCAATATACTTGTTAAAGTGATAATTGAGACTTGTTTATTGAATAGGAAAGAAATAAAAATAGTATTGAGATTATGTGGTGATGTAGAAGTTAACTCTGTTTTAAACATACAAAGGTTTCTAAAATAGGTGATTTAATAAAGTATAAAGGTAAACAAAGTTAAAGAAGTAGCTATACAATATATGAAAAGATTAGTAGAAGGTTATGGAGGTAACTTCACTATAGATGTAAGAAATGCTTTAGAAAGCAAATTATCAAAGCATGATTCCAAAACCTGAAGTAAATCATTCCAAATTTTTAGCTTGTCTCAATGACTGGTAGTTTTATAGATGTATTAGTAAAAGAGAAGCTTGATTCTATATTTTCTATTCACATTTTTAATGTCTTATGATCAACATTAAGTTCTAATCATTTCAGCTAATGTATTTCAGTTTATATTAGCTAAATATGAATTTAGTTTGCTTCAAAAATTTCTAGAAAACAAACGGCACAAATATTCAAACTATTTATATTAACAAAAGAGTATACTGCAGAGGTAGGTCATATAACAAAGTAAGTATAAAAGTAAGAATTTTTCATCAAGACAAGTAAGAATATAAATTTAGTTTGTTTTAAAAGTATCTGGTAGACAAACGGCCAACTATGACAAACGGCGCACAACATCTTAACTAAGTTGTTTACCTTGTAAGGGATTTTAATAGAATCATGAAAATCAATCGGGAAATTCGACTTAACAATTGTTAACAAGTTACCAAATGGTAACTCCAAAAGGTTCTAGCAATCTAGAGATTCTTCTCAAAGGTAAGCTACGATGACCTTATAAATTATTTAGGTAAAGTCTTCCAATTCTCAACAATTGTATTTATATTGTATTTATAAAACGCATTTATTTTTATTTATTGTTTTAAATCTGTTTTTTATTTGTAAAGTAATAATTCACTGAATTATATTCATTACTTCTCTTTATATAATAAATATGAAGAATTTTAAGGAGTATTTAATCACCAATATTCAGGTATTTCTAAGTATGTATTTGTTTTATTAATATAGTTTATTCTTCCAATTTCAAAATATGGTATGTTGCTATTATTTCTACTTGTAGATCTCAATTCATCAATTAATCGATTTATGTTGCTGTTTCTAGTACCAATAAATAGAATGCATTTTAAGGATATTTCAATATCACTTATTATATTGAATATATGATTTTCTTTCCAATTACTTACATTATCATTATATCTTGAGTAATTCAAATAACATATAGGATAATCTAACTGAATAAACGTATTTATTACATCTCTATCATCTGTTGATAAATATATCACAAACTTCTTACTAATAATCCTTTTTATCAGATTAATAGCAGAAAAATATTTCTCAGTGTGAATTAATTTCATTTCTTTATACTTATCTCCATGTCTTACCCACACATTAATGCATGGATTAGATTGAAAATTGTTTATATTATTATTACATGTAAAGTATTTATGAAATTGCTTATTAACAACTACTTTAGTTTTTTCTTTTAATTTATATATATATTTTGCAGATTGTGTTCTCCAATAATGAAGATAGTAAGAAGGATGAATTGGTGAGTTTTTTAAAAAATTATAAACATAATCTGGAATTACATATCTAGGATATTTATTTATATAATTAGATGTCTTTTGATAAACATATTTATTATTACTGAAAGCATCATATGATTTATTTAATTCATTATTTTTAGGAATTATATTACAGTTTGTTAATGGATATATATATTTATTTAGCAATGTATTGTGTATTAAGGCTATTCTATTACTATTTAGTGCTAATGCTAAAAATGACCCCATAACATGTATTTGTGAGCCAAAACCAGATCCCCAATATGGTATTATTAAATACTTCTTATTATAGCAATTAATAGGATTTTGCATCTTAAATATCCAATTCTGAATATCTTCTGATCCAAATAATTCTCCTGATTCGTTTACGTATCTATAAAAATCTGAAATATAGGATCTATGAGTTTTTATAATGCCATTATTGCATTTTATAGAATGAGTTGTGTATAATAGTGTATTACAGACTTCACAATTAGAAGAATGATATAATCTATCATAGAATTGAAATCCATATGTATAATTATTTAATATTATTTTACTTGTGTTGCATTTATTTCTTTCTATAATAGTTATACACTTTGTGTATAAATAATTGTAATTATAATTGTAATTTTTACATTTTGTATAATATGAGAGTATTTTATCCAAAGAATTATATAATTGAAAAAACAATGACAATAATAAGAATTCTATATATATAAACATAAAATGTCTAAATCATTATATGATATATTTTAATAAAATACTCCTTGTAGTATGTTTAATTCTATAATTATATAGAATTCTATTATATGAACATGATATATTCATTGATTAATTGTATATTATTGAACATGTAGTATGTTCAATAATAGAATGAATATATTATGTTTGCTTTTCAATTCTATTCTAACTAATTTGTAAAGACTATTTACACCCATATTTATAAAATAGAAAAGAATGATATGATTATACAATTATTAATGGAAGGTGCTCTTGAGCCATTTGTAAGAGTAGCCCGTTTGTTAAGATGAAAATTAATTTGTTATACTTTTTTGAAAAATATAGTATTGTATATATGAAACATAGCATTTTGATGTTAGTATTAATGTTTCATTCACTACTAGAGAAAATATTCATAATGCTTATAAGAAATTTCAATAAAATATTTAAGTTTTCAAGTTTGTTTTCATAATACTTGTGATCTTACTGACTAGTTTCAAAAAACGAATATTTCTTTTCACTCAAAATATATAAAATAAAATGATGCGCTTGTATATTTAATATTTAATTATTTTGATAGTCTGCCAATTCCAACTTTACTTCTCTCATATACAAGCTAATTTTTATCTATATTATACTATAGAATCAGTATATAATATTAGAGGAAATCTAATTATTGTATCCATAAGGAACTGTTTCATAATCATCCTCAAAGTATCTTTTATCATCAAAATATGTAAGTCCTATCTTTTCTTCATAAGCAGTATAGATATGATGATTTCTACTTCTAATATGATTAATACCAAACTTTTGTTTAGAAACATATCCATCAACCATTTCAGTATAATCATCTCCTGTCATCTTACTTGCTATAGCTGTTATTAATCCTTTACATTTGTTGGAGGATTTGAGTGTACCATCATTAACACATTCCTTTTCATAATAGTAACATTTGGATTTCAATCCTCTAAACTTAGTGATGACATAGAATTTCTTACCATCCTGTTCCTCAAATTTGAGTTTATTTAATGTTCCAGGTTTACATGATAATGAATCCCATTTGTAGTAATTACTGAAAGGAGGCATATTCAGATTACTTCCATCTATATATTTTTGAAGATGATTGAAATTCCAATAAATATCCTTAGTCTTTACAGAAAAGAGGAGACTGTCAGTATCAGTCATTAAGAGTCTAACATCTTCTGGTGAATTGTAATGTAATACTCCATCATACCAATACTGTTGCATTAATAATTTAGAAAGAGCAAGGATAGTCATACCTATCTGAATAGGTTTATTAATTTTGAACATCTTTTTATGATAATGTACTAATCTCAAATCTCCGTGAATAGTATCTATCTTATCAAACCAAGGATCTCTAATAGCTTTTCTTGCTTGATTTTCTGACACTACTAATTTGATACTTCTCCACTTATCAACTCTTTCTAAAGTTTTTCCATAAAGTGAATTAAGTAATTTCTTCATTATATTAGTAGTAGATGTTTGATGCATTTCCTTCGCATAAACTCTCATATCCTTTAATTGATCAATATGTTTAGACATGTGTTTACTTTCCAAGAATGTTGGTACTTTATATACTTTTGTTACTCTATATCCATGATCAACTGCAAATTTGAGATTCTGATAATGGATGACATAATGTTCTTTAGGCAATAAATCAGTAACTAACTTTTCAGAGGAAACATATTTATGAACATCAGGATTTTTCTGATCATCCTCTTTTTGAGAGTATAATACTTCTAATTTTTCTTTGTGTATATCTGACAATTCATCATAGCTAATCTTCCTTCTTGAAGGTAGAATAGGATATTCTCTTAAATACTCCTTATAATAGGAAATAGGTTCAATATCCACTTCTAACATATATCCTGTAGTTTCAAAGGAATCATTCTTATCATAGAATTTAGTAGAATCTAATATCTCATGAAGTTTAGGACAACCAGGATCTTCATAACAATAAAGATGTTAATTCCTTATAGGAAGTTTACATAAATACATTACTGAAGGATATAAGGAATTCATATCCTGATAAACAATAAACTTTGAAGGTTTCTTAGGATCATAATCCTTCATATATAAATTATTAGCATCTTCTTTCCTCTTTCCTATATAGGATAATCCTCCATATAATCCATTAAGGATGAAATCATATATTTCAGGTTCATGAATTAACTCTATCTTAACTGAACTTTCTTTCAAGAACAAATCCAAAGATAAACTAGGAATTGATACATACCAACAAGGATCAATATGAAAGTGATTAAAGATGTTTTGTCTAAAATCCTCAAATACTGAACATAGGATATAAACATCAATACTTAAATAGAAATTACAATATTCTCCTATAGAAGCTTTTCCTTCAAACAAAATGTTATTCACTTCCATTGCAAACTTATATTCATCTTCTGTTATTGTTGAATTGAATAAACTTGAATAGAAATCCTGAATCTTCAAATCCTTAAATTGATTATCATATTTTTCCAAACAATCTACATATTCATAAGGAAAGAAGTTTTTCTGAAGAAGATACTTATCAATGATTTCCTCATTTAATTCAGGAAAGTTATCATAAATGACTTTAAACTTTTCCTTTTTACAATTTAACTCTAAAGCTGTTATCTTTAAATCCTCTGTTAAACTAGATAATTTTTTAGAAAGGAATTGGTATGAATCAATGAACATTAATCTATCAAAGAATATAGCTTTATAATTTTCATCTGTAGAAGGAAGGATATCCAAATTTAAACTAGTCTGTTTAGCAATTTCTGCAAGTTCTCTAATGATGAAATGCTGGTCATATCTCATAGCGTTATGACCAATTATAGGAATCTTGTATCCTTTTACTTTTATTGATAAGTTCTCTTTAGAATGAATTGAAGCAATGTACTTTCCAGTGAAATGATTATGGTGGAGGACTTTTGGATCAAAAGGAGTAAAAGGTTTACTACAAAAATCACAAACAGTTTTACTCATATAAATAGCTAAATCTTCCTCATTTTGATCCCAATCTTTAGGATATAAGTTTATTATATTATATAAGTGTTTTACATCTTTATATACTGTCATGATATCCTCCATAAATTCTTTATCTAAATTTTCATCTTCGGATATCTTCACATTCACAATAGTTGTAGATTTAATTTGAGGAATTTTACTTTCAATATATAAACAATATGATTTTAACTTATGTTCATTTTTGAAGGATCTTAATGTTTTTGAAGGAAAGATTATAGGTTTGTCCTTTTCCTCTTCATCAATTGCAAATACATTTATATTTAAATCATAAGTTTGCTCTACTTTATCTATATCAAGATTAGTAACAGGAGCTACTGGTATTGTAATAAAATCGCTACTAGGTTGTATTTGAGGTAAATGTTGCTTTTTTAAACATGAATTAATTGCTCTCCAAAAACAATCCATATTATCATTATCCTTATTTTCACAAGGATCTAAACAATACTTATTATTAAATATATCAGGAATATGATAATTTCCTCCTGCTCCTGCCATAATTTGGTATTGATTAATATGAGTTTCCATTAAATTTATATATTGGAATATTAAACCAGATTCTGGAGGAGAAAAGTCATCCTCATTATTAGAATGAAATAAGGAACGCATCTTTGCTGCTACTGATGCAGGACTATCATACTCATTTATTAAAATATTTCTTGTATTATAAAATAAGGATACTTCCTCACCTGATTCATCTTCCGAAGAAGTATAAACATACCAAAATACAAAGTATACTTTAATATTTTTCATTTCATGTGCTATTTCACTTATTCTTAAAGCAACATCTGTGTTATCAACAATGAAATTATAATAATCTTCAGGAGTAAGATGATGAATATCCTTTAAATTAGTAACGTACTTCCTTGTTACTCCTTCGGAGGATTGGCCTTCTAATTCATACCTTTTTAATCTTTCCTCTAAATTTCCTCTTGGAGGATGAATTCTATTATCATCCATATCATCATCTCTTCCACCGAAATACATTCCATAATCAGGATATATAATATGTACTTGAGGATTATTATTTAAATTCCTTATATAGGAGGATTCACTTATATTCCTTCTTTTACTAGTTGCATTAATGAAATATTGGGAAGTACTATCCTCATTTTCTAGCATCTTTTCTAATAAATGAGTTTTTGCATTTAAAGCATATTTTTCTGCTTATCAGTATTCTTCCTTTTATTCATGATTTTATACTTATAGAAATTCAAAACTAAAAAGAAAATAAAAAATGAATATACTTTAAAATAATTGGTCAAATACAAATGTACACTAAATTTTGATTGGATAATGAAAAATCTACTAAAAAATCGTTACTTTTTTTATTTGCAATTTTCTTGCTATTTTTAACTATTTTTAAAAATTTAACTTCTAAAAAATCATGAGTTCTGGTAAAAAATACTTTACTTCTAAAAAGTATGTAGAAGAGGAGGCTGAGGAGGATAACTCTACTATAACTAGTGATGAAGATGATTTAGAAAATTGTGAAACTGAACCAGTATCACAAAGTGAATATGAAAAGCCTTATATTAAGGATTATGAGAGATGGTGTAAGGAAAACAATGTTGATGAAATGGAAAGTAATCCTGAACCAAAGTATGCAGCTGAATTAGTGAGGAAAATCATGGATGATAAACAAATGTTAGAAATGGGAAATATTCCTAAGTTAGAATCTGCAAGAGGATTAGTGAGTGATTACCTTCCTCCTAATTTAAATAGAAGGTTAACTTTCATTGGACATGTATCTGAGATGAAATTAGAAAAACCAAAAGAGGATCAGGAAGGATATTATTCTGTGAAGTTTACTAATGTTCAAGTAGCTAGGTTTGCAGGAAAGGATTGTGATGCTAGTGAATGGATAAAGCTAAAATCCTCTTGGTTATATGATATAGCTGATTATTTGAAAACCTCTAAACATTTGGAGCATAGTATTGAAGTTGTCCTCAATTTATACAGGATTCTCATTTGGAAGAATGATGATAGGCATAATCTTGTAGGAAATGATAAAACAGTATATGAGGATTGGACTGTTATGGAGGGTAAGGATGTTGTTGTTCCTGTAGTAGCTTTAAAATATACCATCAAGAATAATACATGCTTTGTTAATTTATTCATTGATGGAGATATTATGATTGTAAGTGAGGATTATGTTAAAGAAAAAGTTAAGGATAAGGTTGAGGAAAAAGAGGAAAAGAAGTTTAGTACTCCTAAAAGAAAAAGAGAAAGGCCCTTAAGTCCTCCAGTAGTGAAGAGAAGTAACATAGGAGGATTAACCTTAAAGAAGGATCATAAGCATAAAAAGTAATTAAAAAGATAATTATCATTAATTCCTTACTATATTCTTATTTTTGTTTTTCTATGAATATTCCAAAAAAGACTTTACCAGAGCTATATTCACAATACAACTATTTATCTTCTAAAGATTTCATCAATATTTGCACTCACTATGGTTATAGCGAAGATGAAGCTAAGACTTTTGCATATTCTTCTCCTCGATATCAGTTAGCATCAAAAAGAGTTCGTCCTAAAAAATTAAGGTATACTACTATTAAAGTACCAGGTACTTTTATGATTGATTTTGCATTCTTTCAAGGAAATGATGGTGTTGTGCGCCGTTTGTCAGAGTTGGCCGTTTGTCTACCAGACACTTTCAAAACAAACTAAATACACAATTACACTTCTTTTAATGAAAAATTGTTAATTTTATTTTAACATTTTGTATATGATAGACATGTCACGATATGACTTAATTAGTATATGTAACAAATTATTTTACATAATCTATTAATACATATTAAGTACATGAATAATATAAAATATTATCTTACAACTCACTTCTGTTGTTGATATAAATAAAATAATGTAACTAAAAACTTGAATTTTCTTACCCCCTTATTTGTACGAAAATCAATATTTTGATATAAATACTTGTTTTATATGCACATGTTTTTCATCTAAATCTATAATTTTAGTTACAAAGTTAATATCTACAATATAAACAGAAATACAATCTTTAATCGACATGAATCTCAAAGCTACAACATATTAATGTATTTCATATTTCAATACCTTCTATAAAAATCATTCATTTCAGTGTGTAGCTAGTTACAATATATTTTTAACACTTAGCTTCTTTTGTATAATTTACAAAATTATAATTTATGTGTTGTTTTTTATTTTATGTAATAGTATCAATGATTATGAAATGATACACATAAGTCACAGAAGAAAATTGAGAAGTGAAAAATGTCTCCTAGACAAACGGCGTATTTCTAAATCTTCTCACGCCGTTTGTCTAGGAGACACTTTTGATTTCTCATATTTCATATATGAGATAATCATAATATATTATTAACAAATATAACAAAATTGAAATCAGAAAATAAGTTGAAACAACATTCAACTCAAATCTTTTTCCAAATTTGTTTTTTATGTTATGTGGATGTGTGTACCTAACAAACACATTGTAATTATATAAAGATACTTTTTAGAATTTTTAAAGAAAATGAAATTATATAAATCTATAAATGTTTTTTTTGTTGTAAATGTAAAACAATTTCGCTTTTTCTTCGTTATTTAAACTTTCTATACCTTCAATTAAATCATCAATGAAGTATTTTATATTAAAACTTTCTATATTTTGAATCTTTGTTATTTCCAAATTATTCAATCTTGCTCCAAGAAAGAATAAACAGTAATATTCACAAGTTACAGCATCTGTTTGATGAACTTTTGTATCTACTATTTCATATGATTCTAATTCACGATTGCAAGAATGAAAGAGTTGTTTAATATTCTTTATTACTATATTTCTTGGTTCTTTGTTCATATAAATTGCTAAACTGTCATATATTCTAAACATCATATAGTCATTAGGAACATAATCTACTTCCCATAAACTCCAATGACTTTGATTTGGATCACATACTGGAAAATAATAAATTCCTTTTTCACTTATCTTTTTTTTATTATCCTTTTGCTTTTCATTTAAAAATACAACACCAGGATCAATAACATTCTTATTGTTGTTGGAAATATAATGTAATAAAAACAGGAATTCATCGCCTTTTAGTTGATTGTTAATATTTAAATGACTCACCAATTCTTTACAATTTACTTCATATTTCGGTTGTTGATGTTGTCCATAGAATCTTACATGACCAATATCATTATATCCTTTAATTTTCTTTACAAACAACAAACTATCATGAGTGTGATCATCATATGTAATTGATGCAACACTAGTATCTTTTCTATTTACCATTTTACATGCATATTTTAAAGTCATTGAATTACGCTCTATCAGAAGGTGTATATAGGTTTTGAATAGATCAATCATGAGAATAATATCAACATCGCTTATATATGGATGATCTTCAGACATCTTTATCATTAGCATTACAGCAGCCAATATTTCTGTTGCTTCAAGAAAGTTAGTATTAACATTGGTCTTGACAATCTTATATTGAGATATTATTTCACCTACACTTCTATCATATCTACCAATACGACGAATACCTTCTGCATAATCATCTTTACCAAATGAATCTATAACTTCGATAGTTTTATTATCATGATGAATGATAACAGTGTAATAATTGTTACTATCTTTAGCTCTAATTATGAATGCTTCCATCTCTTTATTCATTATCATTTGTTTATCTTTACATACGTAATAATGTTGATTTAAATTGTATAATTCCAATATGAAATGAATTTCATTTAATCCAAGTTGAATTTTTCCAATACTTTTTATAAATCTTTCAACAAATTCCAAGTGATCATTAGTTAATGGATCCTTAATATCTTCTTCAGAAGTTCTAATACCAAATATATCATACACTGCATTCTTCTTTGGATTCATTACTATTTGCTGAAGTCTTTTTTCATAGGTGTTAATATCCTTTTTTTAGGATTAGGATGAATCTATTTAATATAAATTATCATCAAATATACTAGTATTTTGTCTGCTGTTTTCTTCATATTCTCTAATAATTCTGATGAAACTTCAAGCTTTATTAAAGGTGTAGATGATACTAATGGAATTTGCATGTTTTCATTTCTATTCATTAGATAGTAATAATTTAATAATATACACTAAATATTGCTTTTTATTAACTTTATCATCTTTAACTAATGCTAGACTCTTTTCATCTTGGCACATCTTTCGTTTCACAGCTGTAATAACCACATCTCCATGTTCTGGATTAACTAGTTTATTTCCTAATTTCTTAATGGAATCATCTCTCATTTTGTTATTATAATTGAAGTTTCTTTCGTCTATATAATCTTGAAACTGTTCTATTATATTTCCATTTTGTGTTATATCTTTTCTGATTCTATCTTTATAACTTCTTCTTCCATTATTGTTACTTCACCATTACCGCTATTACCACCATCATCACTATTATCGCTATCATTACCATCTTCATCTACATCTATAACATGATCAGAACCACCATTATTGCCATTAACGCCATTAGCACCTTCTTCTTCTTCATATTCACTGTCTGCTTTAACTTCTTCGCCATCACTGTCATCATTATCATCATTATTATCACCTTCTATATTAGTATAATCTGGTTTAAACTTCTTATTCTGAATCATCAACTCTTTCATGTCCATAAAGAATAAGGATCTTCCTTTACAATTTGTTCTTCTGCATCTATGATTATTAATTATTTCTGTTATTCTTTCCAAGTTTTCAGTCCAATAAACATCAGGATTATCAACCTTCATAGCTGCTATCTTTTCTTTAATGAATCTATTATATCTCTCCACTTTACCATTGCACTGTGGGTGTCTTGGCTTGCTATGCGCAATTATAATACCATATTTACTAAGCATATCTTTCATTAAAGCATTTTTGAATTCTTAACCATTATCCATCTGCATAATTTCAGGAGGACCAAAGATTCTTATAAAAGATTGTACATTTTTCACTGTTTCTTTATCTGTTTTGCGTTTCTGGGCATATAACATGATAAAATTAGAGTAATGGTCGATGACAGTTAAGATATAATGGTAGAGATCTTCTTCTTTTATGTTCGTGAAATCTTCATTACAATTGTCCATTTCTACAAGATCAATCAAAACTCTTTCTCTAGGTCTTGTAACAACAATAGGATGTGTTGGTTGTACTCTTTTAGCCTCCTTAAGTTTAATACAATCATAGCAGGTTGTCAAATAAGCTCTAATCATCTTTCTATTAATACCATAATAACCATGAACTGGATCATTAATTACATCTCTTAAAGATGATTCTTTACAATGGGCATTATCTCTATGTAACTTGTCTAAGAAGTCGAATGAATCTTCCAATTTAATGACTTCTCTTCCTTTAAAATACAGTTTACCTGTAGATTCATCGCAAGTGTAATAGCCTCTATTGGCTGAAGTTCCAGCTAAATCATGAAAGAACTTGTACTTATTCTTATCAAAAGCTGCACAATCACGTGTCTTTTTATTGTTCTTTCCCTTCGGCTTTACCACCTTCTCTGGTATATAGTATATAAATGGGACCCTGGGACATTGTCACAGAGTCCTAACGAGTTTTCTAGGGGTCCGTCCCTTTCTAGATTCAGAGTTGACTTTTACGGGGCCTTGCATCGATGAAGCTCCCGTAAAGGTCAACTCTGAATCTAGAAGGGGACGGACTCCTAGAACACTCGTTAGAACTCTGTGACAATGTCCCAGGGTCCCATTTACGTAAGGTTCCTACGGGATTCCTCCTAACGGAGTCTACTTCCCTACGGAGACTCTTGGAAGCTATTTCTATACCTATCTATGAGACGATCTCCTACGGGTACTCCTGGAAGCTATCTAGAAGTGTTGATTACCTCGAGGTGATGAATCTAATCACGCTCTTGACTCTCCTTGCTACGCTGGTGACCTTGTAAGGGCTTTTAATTGAACTGTGGAAACCAATCGTGGAACCGGGAGTTTACAGTTGTTAACTTGTTACCAATTGTTAACTAGTTACCAATTGATAACAAGTTACCAAATGGTAACTCCGGGAGGTTCTAGCTAGTAGTGGATTTCTCAAGGGCCCTTGAAGATAATGATTAGCAATCTCGGAAGGCTTCTGAAGGTATGTTTTATCATCCTTATAACTTTCCTAGATAAGTTCATCCAAGACCTTCCCGAGAAGAACAGCCGTGTTGGCAAGGAAGGGAATCTCCCACGATGGGAGATTCCCTGACGCAGTCATGCACGGCTGGACGTATCTGGGAAGGTGCCTTAATGGTTCTTCTATTAATCAGTGACTTTATAACTGGAGGTTCTGGTTAGTACTGGATTTTCTCAAGGCCTTGAAGATCATCGTAAGCATTCTCGCTTCCTAGAGGTAAGTCTAATCGTCCTTGTTAATCAACTAGGTAACATTCAACTATCATCTATCCTAGCAAGGAAGGGATGTTCCTCCTTGAGTTACAGCTCAAGGAGGAACCTCCTGACAAAGCCAAGGAACTTCCATCAAGAGACTGCATTACAAAGCCAAGGAACAGGATCATTGCCTAGGTAAGTTTCATTGCCCTTCTAAGACTTGAATCCAAGATGCTCCAGCTAGTTCTGAATTTCTCAAAGGCCTTGAAGATCGTGATAAACAATCTCGGGAGGGTTCTGTAGGTATCTTCCATTAGCCTTGTAAGTCATCTACTAGGAAGCTCCTTACATACCAGTTTAGTTTATTTATTCCTGAAGGTAAAGTTCATTCCCGAGGACAGCATCATCATCTAAGCAATCGTAGAAACGTGAATACCGTGATTGGGAAGCTTAGGATAAGTAGGAACTTACCTGAGCACTTGTTAGAGATGTTACTGGAGGTAAGCTAATGAGCAATTTCTTAAGGTCAATTCCCCATCATCTGTCCAATGGAGATTGAATAGGAATCATTCTGAAGCTATTCACTAAATACTGTAGCTGAACAATACATATACTAGGATCAGCAATCCATAAGTAAGGTCAAGATGCCCTAGTGGGCAGACCAGGTACCAACATCCCATCCCCTCCGGGTTCGAACCCCAGTACAGCTACTGCTTATATCTGAACCACCTCCTACATAGCCTTGCCTCATCAACTCAGGAGATCACCAGCAACTTTTAAGATCCAAATTCTAAAGAAAAAATTGAATAGAGATGAATCTGTAATCAACAGTTCACTACGTAGTACAGTACCAGATACCCTAACACTGGAATGAGATCAACAGCAGGAGCTTAGGAAGCATTGAGTGACCCCTACTACAAGAAGCCTAGGAGTTGGAGGTGCATTCACAACTCTGATAAGGCCAAGAAAAATTGAACTGACCGGACTTAAGGACATCGTAAGGAAGGTTTAAAAATAGGGACATAGAAAATAGATCCTGGACTTAGTTGCTAAATTCCAATAGCTTATCTAAGTGATCAATATGTAGTAACCAGTTACAGACTATCTACTAATCATCATTCCTAGATATGAATAAGAACTCATAGAAGTAAAGCTAATAAACAAGTGACTAATAACCATGAGATCAATATGTAGTAACCAGTCAATTATTACAGTCACTCAAGGCATTAAAATATTTCTAGTTATTTTTATACTTAATTGGTAACCATGCAATCCATCGTCAAATGTAGTCGATGTAAGAAGGAGTTCCAATCTGAAGCTGATGGAAGAGCATACAGCTGTTGTAGTTCTTGTAGAGCTCTCTTACGAAAGGCAAAGCAGAAGACAATAGCCCGATGCCATGAGGAACGTAAAGCCTTGGAAGAGAACGGTGAACTCATAGCCAAGACTATGTCCTGCAGTAGATGCCATATGCACTTCGCTTCATCGATGATGTTAAAGCCCAATGGAGACTACTATCGATGTTGTCCAAGATGTAGATCTGGGAAACCTACTAAGAATCAACAACCAGGAATCTCCATCAACTCCAGTGATAAAACAAGGGATATAATTAATCAGCTTATGCAACACAGTATACATGAGATTCTTAAGACAATCAAGGACAACAATGATCTAATCGACCATGATGGGATGTTCGATAAGATTATTTCATTTCCATGTGATGCTGTTCACCTCAAAGAGAAGTCTTGCCAGGCCAAGATAGTTTTATCTATCAAAGATGGACATATCAACTTTCACGTAGATCCAAAGGTAAAGTCACTTCCGATGTGCTGTCTCTTGAGTCTGTATCATCGCTTAAGACAATATGAAGATCATCTCCGACTCAGGATAGAATCAATGAGGAGACAAAAACAGCTTAGTAATCCTCCGAAGAAGAGACCGATAGCAACACCCTCACTACCATCGCTAGGTGCTTCAAGTGATCCTCCAGCAAAGCATCTAAAGCTAGCTTCTGAAGCAACTCCTTACCAGGCAAAGTCATCATAACTTCCACAAGTAGTAGTAGTAGTAGTAGTAGTAGTAGTAGTAGTAGTAGTAGTAAACGCATCTCCTGATAAGGAACGTGATTAACATTGTTGGTACTTAGTAAAATGTTACCATGGGTATGACCGAGGACAATAGAAATAATCAATTCAAGGAACCTTACGGAGATGAGCAACTCAAGGACATGGTAAGTAATCAATTCAATAAACTAAAGGAGTCTTGGATAAGTTAATGATAGTAAGGACATCAACAACCCTGAGATAACATCCTTGGATCAATGACTCTGAAGATCATGAAGTAGTTGTAGGTACATAAAGAGTTACAATTGCAGACTATAGGAAGTGTGATCGATAATCCTTTACCTGAGTAGTCCTTACTTGTGATGCTAGGAATCATTACTAGTAAGTAAGTAAGTAGACCAGAGATATCGTATACTCCTCAAGTAGCAACACTGGCATAGATGTCCAAGAGTCTATAAGCTATCGATCGTAAGGTGATTATCAGTAGATAGGTAAAGACACTGACTTCAATAACAATACCGAGACTAGTAGTGATCAGACTGAAGGCTAGTAAATTACCGAGGATCAACAACTTCGATGAACTAGAACTAGAAGGAATTGTCACTTGAGGGGTTACCATCAGTTCAAGAGATAGGTATCGGTAAAGATCACAAGTAGTTCTTCAAGAGATGTTAAGGATGAGATCAACTCTAACTTCAGCAGTCAGTCTCAAGGTACTTACCATAGCAGTGATCATAGACTGCTAGAACCAAGAGTGAAGACAAAGTACTTCATAGGTAATGCCTGCCACGTTCGAGAAGTCCAAGAAGGTAAAGGAGCATCTGGAATAGAGACGATTAGTAGATCCTTGGAAGTCAAAGCTGCAAGTGAAGTCTATAGAGAGTAGTTGAACTTCAAAGGAGGCTTCTGACCATCGTATAAGTCTTATCGGAATAGAAGCATTGTAAGTTAAGATGGTAGATGATGATCGAGACTATGAAGTGCACAGCATAGAGATCACGCAACTCATTACAAAGACCGATAAAGTCATCTACATCCATCAGCTAGTAATCGTAAGGAGTTGAAGTTCATCGTGTGGATAGAGTAAGCAAGGTACTTCTCGGGAGGTAGGCAAAGCTGTTGAAGGCCAGGACATGCTATGATATAAAAGATACCTGAGAAGTCATCTAAGTAAAGTAGCTCCTGGATCTATAAGTAAAGTTCTGATCTGGAATCATTACCTAGGCAATGTTCAACGCCGGGAACAACTCACGTGAGAACGATGAGGAGATGTTAAGGTTGCTTAATACTATTGACAAGACTACTTACGATGTGAAGCAAAAGATAGATGGGAAGGTCGTTGTTAAGTATGATAAGGACGTGTTGTTCCAAGACTCCCAGGAAGTGATTCAAAAAGCCTTGGGTTCTGGTGAACTCAAGGCCGTGATAGACTATGATAAGATCAATCCTCCATTGGTAAGCACTATCCAAGAAGTCCTCCGAGGAACACTAGTCAGTATCAATCAGAAGCAACAAGAAGAAGTAACCTCATCCACAACAGCTATCAAGAGAAAGTTAGATGATCACTCGGAGGAGTCATCTACGAAGTTGGCTAAGCTAGAAACTGATCATCAACAACTCCATGAGTATCTTCAAAGCACCTTACAACCAGATCATAAAGCTATTCAATCGACCTTAAAGGAAGTGCTAGATGAGACTGATAAGATTGAAGGTATCGATCAGAAGCTCCAGGAAGTCAAGAACCTAGGTACTTTGCTTAACAACAAGATCCCTAAAGACTTCGGAGATACGACTATTACAACCTTGAGCAATATCATTACTTGTGGCAATGAACTTAAGCAGTACACGGAGAAGCAATTACCAGAGTTGTATAAGAGCATGGAGGATGTAAGCAATGCCCTTGAATCCACCAACACTTCAATCGATCAATTGAAGGGATCAGAGGATGAGAAATTGGATCGTCTAAGTACCTTGTTGAAGTCATTATGCGAGAGTCTCAATATCGGGGATGTTAACGTCTACGATATGATCAAGTACATCACTACGGTGGATGATAAGAGCCTTACGAAGCTCACTGACTTAGAGAAGCAGATCAAAGTAACCTCCGAGGAGTTGATCAAGATGAAGAACAACTACGAGGAGTACAAGGCAATCAATACTGTGATCAACAATAACATGATTAAGTTCAAGGAGGTCTTACAAGAGATTGAGATTGCCAATGGTTACAACAAGGACTTCAAGAACCAGATGAATGCTATGGAGGAAGAGATCGCCGGGTTGAATGGAGAAGCTGACAAGACGAATACCTTCTGTACTGCGGAGAGAGCTACCGCTATTGACAAGACCAAGGATATTGTAAGTAAGATAGATATCGATAATATCAACCAGTATTGTAGTAGCTCACAGAAGGAGAAGATTGATAAAGTCCATGAGCTGATCACCGGCATAGCCATCGAAGACATTAACAACTACTGCTCCTTGGAGAGACTTACCATTGTCAAGAGTATTGAGGAACTGATCAAAGGATTCATTACCGATAAGAGAACTAAGGAGCTCGACGATGCCGACATTACAATCAAGGAGTTTTGTACTATCCCGAGAAGTGCTGCTATCGATGAGACTAACACTGCTGTGAAGCACTTCTGTACTTCGGATCGATCGGAGAAGATAGATAAGTGTTATGAGCGTGTCCATGACCTCAACAAGGAGAGTATTAACCAGTTCTGTACTGAAGGCCGAGGTAACTTCATTGATATAACAAAGGCCAGCACCGATGCAATCAAGATCAAGGTGGATTCTCTAAGCATCAACGATGTGAATGCCTCCTGTGGCGTGGCTAGAAGGACTGAAGAAGACAACCTCCGAAGGAACTTGGATGGCTTCTTTAACAACACTCGTAAAGGACTGATCGATACAGCTATCAACAATGCAGCTGCTATCAGAACCAAGATCGATGGATTCAATACTGGGAATGTCAATAGCTTCTGTTCACCAGCTCAATTAACCAAGGTCAATGAAGTACATTCAAAGATAGGAGATTGCCAGACAAGAGTCATTGAAGTCCAAGGCAAAGTCAACAACCTCAACAACCTGGCTGTGACTCAAGTAAATAACTTTACCAGTGCAGCTCAATTAAGTAAGATCAACTCAGTCGATAGCAATGTCCAGGATGTCCAGAAGAAGTTGACCGAGTTGAAGACATCAGTAGAAAGTTTGGCTTCTCAAGGAGATGGATCATCGGAGATCAAGACCGTACTTAACCAGATGAGTAACACCTTGTCTTCGATATTGAACATGACAGCAGCTAGCATGGACTCTCCTCTGGTGGCAGTTCCCATAAGCTTCTATAGTACAGTAAGACCTGATTGTATATTTGAATGTTTACTTAAGGCTTACGTCAATCGTGTAGAGCTGGAGTTCATATCAAGCAGCGGATGGATCGGGAAAGTGTGGGTGAAGGATGTGAATGCAAAGGGCTTTGCTAAGTTCAAGGAGTGGTTCCATCTTGATAAGAAGATAAGTCACTGGGTTGTTCCCAATCCTAGCGATCCTAACGTGACTGATTATGACAGACACTTCCTTGAATTCATCCCCGCCGACAATTCAATTCATTGTGAATTCGGTATGATGCCAGGTAATGGAACAAGAGCAATCTGTATAGATGCTAACTTCAATGGTCCTCAATAGTCGATGTGTGTTGGGTGAACTATCGGAGGATAACTATAAGCAGTGACCACCTTCGGAGCTGCCCAACCATGCTGCAAATAGATTACCTTGCTTTGTTGGGCAGCAATAACTCCAAGAGATTCAACAACCCTGGATGATGATCAAATGAAAGTACCTTCTCAATGATCCTGGTAATGAAGAAATCAGTTCTTCTTCCAGGTATGGACAAGAACGTCTACGATGGAACCTTCCTTACCAAGTCCGATATTGCTCCGCAACATCGTCCTTGGTAAGGAAGCTTCCTCTGAGACATTCTTACCCATACTCCGAAAGAGATCACTGCTTCTTCATTACCATCACCTTGTGGTAACCTACACTTCTAGATAGCTTCCAGGAGTCCCCGTAGGAGATCGTCTCATAGGTAGGTATAAGTAGGTATAGAAATAGCTTCCAAGAGTCTCCGTAGGGAAGTAGACTCCGTTAGGAGGAATCCCGTAGGAACCTTACGTAAATGGGACCCTGGGACATTGTCACAGAGTTCTAACGAGTGTTCTAGGAGTCCGTCCCCTTCTAGATTCAGAGTTGACCTTTACGGGAGCTTCATCGATGCAAGGCCCCGTAAAAGTCAACTCTGAATCTAGAAGGGGACGGACTCCTAGAACACTCGCTAGAACTCTGTGACAATGTCCCAGGGTCCCATTTATATACTATATACTCTGGTTGGTCATTTTTTGCCAGTAACACCTTTATCCACTCTCTTTTAAAGTTCTTCTTTCTATTCCGAAATTCACTGGTAAATTACCTATGTTAGTTATTGTAAATGTCTTCGTCTTGCAATCAATTCGAACTACATTACCAAAATCTACTACAACCTAAATGTAAATTAGATATTTTCTTATTCGCCATTTTTGTTGTTTTGCCTGTTTTATTACTGATATTTGTTAAACCAGTTTCAGGTGTTTTTGTGGTTTTATCAACTACTCCTTCACTTTTTGAACCATTTATTGATGTTCCATTTAATTCTTTCTCTTTTCGAGGTAAACATAAATTAGCAGGATTTTGATAGTTTATTTCATCTAATAATAAATCAATATAATATAATCTTAATGCTTCAGATTCTCTATCAACTGTGATTTGTAATCCTGTTGTATTCTTTCCTGAAGGTAATTTGTTCGTATTTGTTCGTATTTATCATTCTGTTGTGAATTCTTACTTCTGACAGAAACTGATTTTTGACTATTTACTCTTGCAGTATATTGTTTCTTGTTTTCATCTTTTTCTTTTTCTTTAGATTTTTCTTCTTCTGCATTTGTATTTGCTATTGTTGGTTCTTCACTATGTGGTGCTAATTCTCCTTCAATTTTTGGTTCTGGTGGTAATTCTTTTAACCATGTGTTGGTGAATTAACTGGAACTCCATCTACAATTATTGGCTTTTCAGCTTCAACTGGTTTTTCTTTTTCTTCTTCTGTTGATGGTTGTTCTGGCTGTTGTTGTTGTCTTGCTTCTTCTCCTTCAGTATTTATAATAGTGTTATTATTACTTTCATCTATTGAAGATTCCACTACTTCAGGTAAAGATGGTTGTTGTTTGATTGGTGATGGTAAAGCTGGAATGATAATGGATGTTCTGTATTGGATAATTCAATCAATCTATCAGCTTCTTCCAAGTAATGTTCCCAATTATCTGGTATTACCAATTCAGCATCATTCACTTTGATATTTGCATAAATACCTGTTATATAAAGTGGAAAATCTATTGGAACATAATGAGCTATTTCTATTACTAATTTCTCTATTACTGAATCTGGAATTCCTACTCCCATCTTAACAGAGATTCTTTGTTGATCATGAGATGGAATTAATCCATTACATGGTGAAACACCAACTAAACCAGGTCGAGATACACTATCAGTTGAGATTTTAAATGGAAAATCTACTGAACCTGTATTAAATATATGAAAATCTCTTTCTTCTACTTTCATATAAGGAATTCTACCAAAATCAATATTCTGTTTATCCAATCTATAAGATACTACAGAACTTTCACCTTTCATTTTGATATTATAAACTGGTCCTCCATCTACATAACATTTACCCAATGCTCTTGATAATACATGTAGTATTCCAGAATATCTCAATTCCATTTCTTCACATTCACCTATTTATAAAATACCTTGAATTGGAGTGATTTCAAATACTTCATTGATTGGAGATGTTTGATTTTCAGTTTCATCTATTTCTAATTCCCAATGATAAGGACAAGGAATTGTTCGACGATTTTCAGTTCAAAATCAAAATCATTTTTAGAT
Source organism: Proteromonas lacertae (assembly GCA_002245135.1). Lineage (NCBI taxonomy): Eukaryota > Bigyra > Opalinata > Proteromonadidae > Proteromonas > Proteromonas lacertae. The sequence goes on from NGBS01000011.1 coordinate 152,501, forward strand.
AACCATAAATTGGGAAAGGCAACATCAGCTGCACATGGAATTGAATCTTTCTGAGGATGATCTTCATATCTTATATTCAATATTCCATTTATTTTACATGAGATTTTATCATCTTTATAATTTGGATCAAATTCCACTGTCACATTCATTGATTCATTTGGTTCTAAATGGAATTCATTCATACTCAATAATAATGGAGCTGCTATACTTATTATCACATCTAAACTCAATGTTGATATATTCTTAAATACAACTGTCTTACTTTGAACTTCGATTTTCTCTTCAGAACATTGAATTAATGGATTCATAAAGTTCACTTTTACTTCGGTTTCTTTTGCTTCATTATTTCTTATTTCTCCATCAAATTTCCTCAAACAAGAAAACATTTTCATCACTTCACAGGGTTTTTCACAACTTCCAGATGTTACAAAATTACAAGCAGTATTGGGTTTTAATTCGATTGCATTGGGAGTTATAGTAAATATAGCTTCATAAGGTTTGAATTCATTTCACTTTCCATCTTTGATTTATTGGCTTTAAAAGATTTTTCTTTTTCTGCTGCAGTTTGATTTATCCAAGTTAATCTTTGACTTCTTAAACCTCGGTTTTCTAATAAAAATACTCTTTCGATTGTTCTGTTTGTGAATTGATCACCAAAATCAATTACATCTACTGGATCTTCTCAAAATATTGTTGTTATTATACATTTAGCTGTAACTGGAAGAATTTCACTATCTCCTTCAGTTGCTGCTATGTATATTGTATCTTTATAAGCTGATACATCTTCCAACATACAACTAACTACTATCTTTTGAGATTCTTTACTTTGTAATATACCATCAACTATATCAGTATTAAAATAAAATCCTCGTTCAAAATCTAATTTATAAAAAGCTGGAATTGAAGTTGGATTAGTTATTGTAAATTCTTTTGTATGAGTATCTAAACAAGTTATATCACCAAATTTTATATGATTTAAATTTGACTTTATCACTGGTCCAAGTCCATTTGCTTCTAATACTAATACCAATGGAGGATATTGACTGCCAATTATTTGAATATATAATGGAATTCTCAAATCACCTAATTTCTCAGGATTTAATTAAACTTGAATCATTTGAGTTGCCATTGGTCCAATTACACCTTTAGCTGGATCAGGGAAATAACTACCAATCGATTTACTTCTTTCATCTTGTTCTGTTTTCAAATTGAGCACTTAAATTGGATTTATTCTTTAATGTTAAAGTTCGATAATAAGTATATCTTAAATAACAATCTCCATATTTCAATGATTCTTCTAATAATTCTACTTCAGCTACTCGACATTCAGCACTTATTGGAATTGTTAATAAAGCTTCACCTACACTTTCAATATCAATTGCTAAACAATAATCATATACTTTTATTGTTTGAGATATGAAATTGACTTTGATTTTCTCTTCTCCTTCAGGTAATATTGTTGCTACTGCTTGAATTATTTCGAATTCTTTGTTTAAGTAATTACCATCTTGAGGAACTCGTAAATTGAATATAAATGGAACAGAGGAAGTATTTCTTAATATCAAATCAGTTGAGTTTAAAAACGCATAACTTACAATACCAAAATCTAGTTTATTCTTATTAAAGAAGAATGTTGGACCAACTACATGCCCTTTTATTGTTAATACCACATTATTAGTTGCTCCTTTTAATGCAAATTCAAAATGATCACTAAATTCACCAAGAGTTGAACTTGTATAAGATACTTCGATTGTTACACTTTCTTCTATATCTAATTCACCTTGGTGGAGTAAATATTACATTTGGTTTAATTGATCCTTCATTGGTAAGTGATACTTCATATCGATGTGTTGAATTAATAAATATATCACCAATATCTAATACATCATAAAATGTTTGAGAGGTTTGAATTGATTTTTACTAAATTGACTTTTTAATAATAATAATAATAATAATAATAATAATAATAATAATAATAATAATAATAATAATAATAATACAGTGATTTTACTTTTACTTAAGATAATTTTCGAAAAACTTAAGCAAGCCTTCGAGTTATTTTCAAAATACTTAAGTGTGAAACCGACATTTTCTAAAAACTTGAGATTTATTGCGAAATACTTGAGCTTTTTTCAAGCTCTCTTTTAAAGTGAGATATTTCATTTTAAGTATAATAAACCTATAACAGTTTATATTTTATTTATGATATTGTAGATATTATAACTGAGAATTGTAGAGGTTATAGTAACTAATAGTAGTAAATTAGGTTGAAATACCGATCTTCTTGGTATAATACTTTCAAATCCTATTCTGCTGAAGATTATATTTAATTATATGATATTATTGTAGTTATAAATCTGTCATTTACATTTATACTGTTTTTTGTGGAATTATTACTCAGATTATCATAAGAATGTGTTTACTATCTTTTTTTAATAATAATATGTGGAAATGAAAGCATATATAGTAATTATAGAAGTATTGATATAATGTGTAATTTATATGTGTTGTAGTTGTTATTAATATCAGAATTAAGTAGTGTTAATTGCATGTGTATAACAAGCGTTTTAATTGTATGTATAGTCATATCAGCAGTAATTATACATTATATATTGTTAAAAGATGAATTGGTTATTGTTTGTATTATGTATTGTGTTTTTATTATACTTAAAATGAAATATCTCACTTTAAAAGAGAGCTTGAAAAAAGCTCAAGTATTTCGCAATAAATCTCAAGTTTTTAGAAAATGTCGGTTTCACACTTAAGTATTTTGAAAATAACTCGAAGGCTTGCTTAAGTTTTTCGAAAATTATCTTAAGTAAAAGTAAAATCACTGTAATAATAATAATAATAATAATAATAATAATAATATATATATATATAAATATATAGTACTTACATTTTGATTTTCTGAAATTAAAAAAAACTGTCAAGTTTGACAAGCTTGATTTTTCTTTTTTGAAATATCTTCTTATCTTGATAGAATTTTATAACATTCTTCAAAGTGTCTGCTGAAATTCATTTTTTCTCTTTGACTGAATCAAAAAAACATACAAACAAAAAAGTTGAAGAAAATGAAATTTTAAATTAAAAATGACGTCAGAAGGGGTATAATTCTTAATTCCTGTGTAACTGACACTTCTCATTTAGACATTATATGTCAATAAAAACATAAAATTTGGAATATACATAATTTCTAGAATATATTTTGATAGTTTTTATTCAATATTATGACAATTAATAGTTACTCATAGATGTAGGTTATATGACAAAGTAAGTATAAAAGTAACAATTTTTCATTAAAAGAAGTGTAATTGTGTATTTAGTTTGTTTTGAAAGTGTCTGGTAGACAAACGGCCAACTATGACAAACGGCGCACAACATATGGGTTTATACTTTAGCAAGTTGAAGTGGTTTAGCTTTTGCAGACATATACAAAGTTTGTATTTCAGAATAAAGTAAAAAGAATTTTAGAAGATCAAATAATAATGAGGCATTTCTACTCAAAAGGATAACAAGATAATCTCGACTATATTAATTTTGGGTGGAAGAAATTTATGAGGATTATAAGTTATGTGTAGAGGAATATAAGGATTATTTAAAATATGTTAAAAAGAAGAAAAACAAGAAGAAGGAAGAAAATATACTTCAATCATTAGAGAGACTTCAAATGAGCATTGAGGATAGTCGATCCTCCTATCAAAGTAAACATGCGGAAATAGCGGAAAGGATTTGGAAGATAAGGAACATATCGATTATCTGCTTGATTTTAGATTACGACAAAGAAAAGGAAGAAGAAAGGAAAAATGTAAAGAAAAGGAAAACAATTTGATTGGTTAATTAGAATATTACTATTTTCTAGTTCATTATTCCTCAATTAGATGAATCTAAGGTACTTACAAAGGAGAATTTTAATGACTTTATTTTTAACAACACTCATTTTTGGGATATTATGGTGAGTAATACAAGAAGTATGACTGAGATTCTTTTAAGAAATCTTATCGATAGATTAAGCTTATACAAGATAGCAAATGCAAGACAAGAGGATTTTATTGATTTCCTTACTGATTGAAAATCAAATATACCATTATTAGATTTTAAAATAGGTATTAATCCTAGCGAACCATTTGCAGAGGATGATGAAGAGGAAGAAGAAGATGATAATGTCATTCCTATTACTAAAAAGAAGAAGGAATCAGCTCCAGTACGAGAAGGATCACAAAAGTGTTTTACATGCAATAGAATCCTTCCTTTGGAAAACTTTGCATCAAAGCCAAATGGTGATACTTCTAGAATTCCTTACATAGCAGCCTATGGTTTTGAAAGAATTTATGGCGTAAGAAGATATGTCATATATGTTCTAATGCATAATCGTAGTGTTTATAATTGAAAGTGTCTATGAACCTACACCCTTTCTATTGAAATATAATTTAAAAATGAGGGAATTAATAGACTCATGGGATGTAACAGCTGAAGGACATCCTCACAGCACAGTTTTCTTTTATATCTACTATTAACCAGTATTAATGTGTATGCACTATTTCAAAATTGTATATTATGCATATAAAGCATATTGTCCTCCTAAAGAAATTGATGTAATTGAGGAATTCAGCATAATTAGGGAAGTACAAATATAAAAGAGGATGATGAAGAGTATATTATTGAAGAAAATGAGGAATTATCCTCAATAAGCAGAACATATAAAACAAGCAGCGGAAGATTACACTGTCCTCCTTCCAAGTATTTAGACTCAATATAGATATCATTATCGGTATTTTTAAAATCTAAATTAATGATTTCTTTCTAAGTTCCTTTTATGGGTTTCTAAAATCATCTTTTTTCATAAAAAAGTAACGGTTTTTGTAACGAAGGAAAATCATCCAATTATATGTAAGAAAGGAAGGATCTTCATTCAGAACATTTTTTAAAGAAGGATGATTCATTGAATCATCTAAAAGTAAATCTATCATTAACAAATTTAATGTTAAGAAGATTATTGAATGTTGGAAGAGAAGTATCCAAGGAAATCAATGGAAAAAAGATGGTATTTAAAGAAAGTTCAGATGATGATAAAAAGGTGATGAAGGTGTGCAAGAAGATTGAATATGTACATCCAACAAAGGATTAAGGTGAAATAGATATGATAGGAATACTTAACAGCAGAAGTTGCAAATACCAGTGGTGGTTTGGATGCTGAAAAGATTAAGTCAATGGATTATCATTATGTCTTTGCAACTTATTAAGATTATTCATAATCCATCATAAAAAATAAGTCCGGAACAAGATTTCCTCAAGGAATCGTATCATTAAAGACTTAAAGAAGAATATTGAGGTGAGAAGCGATGTTAGCAAAAATATGTAAAGAGAGAATAAGGAAAAGATTCAGTTAAGAAAATGGACGAACAAAGTAATTATTAATTAGATGATAATGATAATTCCTCATTGATATGAAAGGATTAAGAAAATACATAATCATATTGTTCTAGACACTTCATATATCATCAAGGATTAAGGAAATTATCATCATTACTTCTTTCATCATCAAGGATTTGTCTTCAACTCATAATCAAGGAAATATATTAATGGTAAATTACAATACTAATTTTATCCCTTTACTAATATATTTTTTAATTTATCATTTAGATTAGTTTTTATAGTGATTATTTTTTACTTTGTAGTTGTTGTTATATTATACTATAAAATATATCTAAAAACATATGATTACATCTTCATAACTACACTACCACCTTTGTATTCATATAACAAATATATAGTCAATAAATCATTAACTAGGTTGTTAGAAATAATAAAAGAAAATGGACTAATAATACTATATTATCAAAGTGATTTAAAATTATATTACGTTTATTGTTTAAATAAATGTCTATTCATCAGAATATCCTTGTATAATATTTCAATATTATGTTTAGGAATAATAGTTATGGATCGCCATTCTTTTATCCAATGATAAGAGAATCTATAACAATAACAAAGTGTAAGCTAATTATTTATTTCAATTCAGATATTGTATTTCATAAAAATATTAAGAAATTAATAAAACAATTAGTAGATGATTATAAACTATTACATAGAGAAATATTAATTGTAGGAAAAAGAGGAGATATATTTTGGAGAAATTATTCAACATATTCAAACCATGATTGTATTTGGGAAAATAGCAAAATTCATTCAGGAAAAGGAATAGATTATTTCATATTTTCAAGATTTTCTTTTACATATAATAAAATCATCATACTTAACGAAATAATTGTAGGAAGGGTTAGATATGATAATATTATTTTGGCTTTAATGTTAAATGATAATAACACCATTGTTATTGATAGTACATATTTTATAAAAGCTCTACATTTAAGTGTATCAAAAGAAGAAAAGAATGAGTTGATTAAAGTATTGTTATATTTAATATATTACTAGCATCAAAAGCATACAGATTATTTCTATAACTATAATGTAACAAAGAAATACAAAATAGATTATTGCACTGTATTAGGATCAGTAGATAATATTAAAATCCATATTGATGAAAAGAATTATATATCTACATTTATAAACATTTCTAAATGTAGTAATACTTAACCCATATTATGAAGACAAAAAAAATACCATTATTATAACATTTTGTTGTATTATAAAATACTTTAACTGTTTGTATTTTAGTGAATGAAACATTTAAATAAAATAGTTTATGTGATAAGACAATAACAAGATTAAAGTTTTAAAGTAGAAACAGCTCATGATAAATGAAGGTGCTGAATGAGAGGAAGAAGATAATGAAGGTAAATCTATATAGTATATAAATGGGACTCTGGGACATTGTCACAGAGTCCTAACGAGTTTTCTAGGGTACCTTTATTATCTTTTATTTCCTTTTGCAAGATTTGAACCCGGTTGGGCTAGTACTTCCTACGGCATTCCTCTGACCATTCGGGCTACGCCCCCAAGGAAATGAACCTTCAATCATGTATATATACCTTCATATATTGAAACCACTAATTTGCAATTCTATTATGACTATCTTGTAACGACTAAATTCAATTCTATTTTGACTAATACCCAATACACTGGTACTATGTATTGCATTTGGCATTTTACAATTAATGGTTATGAATCGACACTTCTCATAGTTTCAAATTTCCTGCACTTTTTAAACTTTGTCAATTACGTAATTTACCATGTCAAAAAGATCTCGTACCTGTGAGTTTTGTAATTATTGTGGTCAAGGAGCTGTTGATAAGATCACCATGCGTATGGAAGCTTCCTTGAAGACTGATGACTGTCAGCCTGATAAGAAGAAGGTACTTGCTTCATTGCTTTATTGTTTATAGGTAAAGACCGAGGCTATCTGTAATGACAGTGATAGTGACAGTACAGAACCATGCTGTGATACTCCAAGGGATCTGTCCGATGTAGAGACCGAGATTGATGATGATGATATTGAGTTTCAAAAGGAGCTTCTGAATCAGAGAGATCCTGTCACTGAACCGGTTGAAGAACCTTTAAAGGAACCTTCAAAGGAACCTTCTGAAGAGCTATACTCCTCTTCCGAAGAGACCTCCGAGGAGGGATCTGTGGAGATACCCAAGTACTGGTCTCCGATGAACTACTGTCAGGAAGTCAAGAGACTTTACCAGATCATCCACGATTGCTTAACCAAGTCCATGCTTCACTACCAAGAGATCTGTGATACTCCATCTCATGAAACGGATACTTTTATAATCTTACTTGGACAGGTCAATGATAGTAAATTACTTTCCCTGATCAATAGTGAATGGAAGATGTCCTCCAAGGATCCAAGATACTTTACTGAGTGGTGCTGTAGACAAAGTCGTATCTATCAACATGCTGTGGATCTGCTAGACTATGTTCTCTTTATGAAGCATAACGCCAACAATGATTCTCTCTATGAATTGACTGCCTACAAGAACATCGTCCGTAAGCTCCAGAGTAAAGTTAATGCCTTGATTGAATTCCTTCAGTCCACAAAGACCACATCCGATACTCCTGAGCAGTTCACGGTCTTTATGAGTTATCTCCGAGACTTCCAACAGTATAGCCTTGATCTACGATGCAATGCTACTTCCTTACTCAGCTACTACCATCAGTTCCGAGAGAGCTTACTTCAAGAGCATCCACACTTCGACTATTACAAGGATAAGGTAATCACTCAGCTATGGAAACTCAACGATCTTGATAAGGAGGTGGAAGCCCTTACTGACTTTATATCCAGCACGTCACCGACTTTGAGAACGTCGTAAACAATCGCATAGGTATGATGACTAGAGCTAACTTTAGAACCCTTTGCCGTAACTACTCCAAGATGTATGATGAGCTGATATCCATTCTCAAGTACCCAGTCTTACAACTCCAGGACAATCTCTACGTACCATTAGACTGTGACTCTTTCAAGAGCCTTAAGAAGTTCCACGATCTAGTTGATGATCTCAAGCAGTCCATTGCTAAGATTCAAACGATTGCTAACTCCTTCTTAAGCTTATTCTAATTCCCTTTACTTTGCTTACTCTCGTTATTGTTTCTGGGAATCCCTAAGCACTAGTTTCATAATAAAAAATACTGTTTAAGTAAAGCTTCAATGATCTTGCTCCCACCAGTTGAGAAGGTGCTCCTCGGAGTCGATGATCAGCTTAGAGACGTACTTCCTAGTCTCAATAAGAGCTCCTTGAAGGTGTAAGATGTAATCGATCCTTGACTCTTGATAGTACCATCTCTTCTTTGAGGATACTACTGTTGCCTCGGAGGTAACAGTAGTATCTCGTTTCTTTGCTTTACGACGACTCTTACTATTACTCAAGACACTTGCGTAAGTGATTGCTTTAGTAACTTTTTCCTGGTCCTTGTCCTTCACTTGAGGAGTTTCTTGTGATGTCTCCTTCTTGAACATCATCAACCAGCAGTAAGTATGGAGTAGACACTCCTCCATTATCTGGACGATCTCCTTGAACTTCTCTTGAAGCTTAACGATATCATCCTCATAGTAGTACAGTTCAGTAATGACTTTGCTATCTAGTCTATCGCACTTCTCCTTCATAGTATAGAACTGCTCTAGCAAGTGATCGACCTCATTGTCGGAGATGTTAACATCTCTCAAGAGGCTTCTTGTTAACTCTCGATCAGCAAAGTAGTTCTCCTCCACAGCATTAAAGTAAGTGTTGATCTGGCAGGCTCCGTTCTTGATAGTGCTGATGTACTCACAGTGCTTACCAAAGAGATTGTAAGGGTCCAGGCAGGTTGTCATTCACTAGACCGCATTAACCATCAAGCAATGGAACTTAAGTCTTAGACTAGCAGCTTTCTTATAGACTGGATAGTAGATCTCAGACTTACACTTTCCCATCGTGTACTCTGCTGATATCATTCCTTCCATGGAGTATAGGAATAGACATGCCCGGCTCTGGTAAATGCTCTTCTCTACGATCTCATGATCCTTCAACTCACAGTCGGTGATACGATGAAGGCAAGTCCTTAACACTTCCTTAGCTTTGATCACTGACTGATGAACTACCTTGAGTAACATCCTTACTGAGCTGTGAACTTCCAAGTCACTCTCAGTGATTCCTTTGTTAGCATTGTCGATCATGATAAAGTGCGTGTCCAGAGCTAATTGTTCACACTCCGATAACTTCTCTTGAGCTTCCTTGACTAGAAGAGTCCATTCATTACCTTCTTGGATTCCACGATCGGCCTTATGAATACACACTCTCGGGTAGATTGGTAAGAGTCTCTTGTCGGGTTGATGAATTGAGATCATGTTTCTGGAGTAGGCAAGAAATTTAATAATAGCTTATCGGCTATGAGCTCTTCCTCTGAGGGTGTCGATGATGAAGATGATGATGACTTCTTCGATCCGATGAATCTACAGCCTGATGCTTTACGTACTTTCTCTTGACCCTGAATGTGAGCTGACGACATCTCTTGAGTTCTTCTCGTTGAACAGGAGTAAGTCGATAAGCTTCTCGGTTAAAGATCTCCTCGGGACTTAGTGTTCTTTCAGTCATGCTCCCATCCTTGTTAAACTTAAAGATCATTATCGTAGCATCCAGATCGATAGTGCAATACTTGCCTTTCCTATGAGAGTCTTGGTTATTGTCAGAGTCACTTCCATCCATAGAGTTGTATTCCACTCCTTGATAAATTACCTTACTGTACTTTTAATTACCACTGACAAACAAGTCCTCGGAGGATTCATTGAGTGCCTCAATGCTCCTCCGGGACTTCTCTATCTCCTTTAAATCTTGATCCAACTTCATTTGAATCTTGCTCCTTGTTCTCTCATCCACCTTCTTCACATTCACGTGGACGTGTTTATTCCTTTGCTTACTCTCACTTACTTCATCGATGAGTTCCCAGACTTTCTCGGGATAGATGATCATCATGTCTCCATCCTTCCAATAGCCCGAGGTAAGCGATTGCTTATAAACCGATCGATAGACGTCTCCTTGATTGTTGAGCCATAGCTTATAGCGATCAGTGTACTTAGGATTCACTGATACTCCAAAGTACCACGATGTTACCTTTACTTGATCATCAGAGGATGAAGTCGTTGTTGAAGTCTTGAGCTCTCCAGTCTCAGTAAAGAACTTTGCTTTCAATGAACCTAGTTGACTTCTACTATCCTTCATCAAGAGATAGAACGGGTGCTGACGATCACAACCTGCTGGAACATCCAGGCAGATTCCATCACTTACACTCTCGTTGAACTTCTTTGAGTTGAATACTTCTACTTCGATCTTGAGGTCCCATAAGAATTGTAAAGCATAACCTTTGTGTAGATCTCGGTACTAGAATATAGATGGGTAGTCGTACCTCCGAAGCTTTGTTGAATCTCGACATCCACAAACGAAAGGAGTGCATCGATAGATTGGAGGAGTAAGGACTGGGTAATGTTGATAGTCGATAACTAAGTCCTAGGAGATCTCAGGTAATGTCTTCTCCGAGGATTGCATGGTAGGGACTGTCATCTTTATCGATGAGCTATTGATGGTAATCATGCTCTTCCAGGAATTCATTCAATGAAGGGAGTAGTTCAACTTTTCCTATTGAAATAACCCAAGTGCTTACAATGCCTAAGAAACTTACCCAGGAGAGTGATGAAGAGATCTACTAGGTCGATGATCCCTTTAACAATGAACCTGACGATGACTCCTTGAAATCAATTCACTTGAATCTTCCATGGATCCAGATTGCAGGCTTTGCAAGTGACCTCCAGAACTACTACCATTAAAGGGTATCTAACAACATTAACTATTTTGAATCAGGTCCCGATAACTTCATCTCCTAGATGATCTTCATCGTCTATACGCAGAAGCCAAGTGGTTAGCAAGAGATTTAAAAGCTGATCTGATGGATGCTGAAGGTACCATGGAGGAACGCGTTGTTTCAAAGTCCAAGGGTGATAAGAGACGAAGACTCTAACTAGCTTAACAACGTCCCTTGATAATTCACTTGCTTTATCATCACCTTCTATCTTATTGGGATCAATTTTACATGAGTAAAATCATTTATACACGATTGCTTAAGACCGAGAATTCATCTAGTTGCAATTTTCCAAACGATCCCGACAAAGTCTATGAGTCCCAGGAAGTCATCACGCAGATCATCATCATCAACCAACTCTAGCATTGATAAGTCATCCAAGGAGGGTAAGAAGCTCCGAGTAAAGAAACAAGGAGCTAGTAGTAGAACCATAAGGAAGTCATCACCGATGATTACGGAGCAAGGTAAAGCAACACTCCGGGAAGAACTCATTGAAGCCATTGTGGATAACTTAAGCTTATTAGCAACCATTGCTCCAGACTACATTAACGATGAACCTTTAAGTACACCACCATCTACTCCTAAGAGACTTACAAGGAAGAGCACAGCCCGAGGAAGTAAAGAACAACAACAACAACCAAGGAAGTTGAGCCCAATTAAAGTTGGTAGCTACTCGTAAGGCCGGGAATAAACGAGATGTTAGAGTTCATCCAGGATGTGATCGTAAGGTACCTTTAAAGTCCAAGGATGAAGTTAAGCTTATCAAGACTTCTTGTAATGAGACTGGAGGACACGACGCTATCCAAGTAAAGGATCTTGCTTCTTATAATGGTACAGTGATACTAGTTAGTCTAGATGGCCAGATGATTATGGAGATGGATCCAGACCACAACCAGATAAGACTTCATTTGGATCCTGACTTTAACCTAGCAAAGGAATCCATGGAGGTATGGGACAATGCATTCTACGTTCCTTATGATGATACTAAGAACTTCTTCCGAGTCTGTGATGATGCTTTAACCTTGTTAAACCTCCCGAGAATGGCATCCACCTTCAAGAAGATGGTGAACCATAAGTAGTTGCATTATGAGCTTAGTTCATTTACTTACGATAGCTGTCTTGTCTTGGGATGATAAGCCTTTTACCTTGATGAACTTTGATATCAGCTGATGAAGACCTCGGTAAAGCTCTTATTGTTGATTGATAAGAACCCTCTTAGCAAAACAACACCGTAAAGTCAAGGGATAAGTAATTACTTTAAGGATCATCAAGAGCTGTAAGCTTATTGATAACATCACCTGTCTTGTATAGTAGCTCCTCCAACTGCTTATCATCAGGAGTATAGACAACAACTATCTTGTTGATGATCTTCAAGTAGCTCTGATTCAACGATCGGATACTTTGCTTCTGTTCATCATCCTGGTACTTGAGTTCTTTCATCAGCTTCAGGCACTTTACAAGATGACCTTGAATGTATACCGACTCCTTCTTCTTAAGAGTTGATGATATTCCCATGGAGTTGCAATAACTTTTCTTGGAATCCTTAGTTAAGCAGGTGAGTTGGATGTGATCATTAATGGAACCTAGGTACTTCTTAAGGCAGTAAGGACAGAGACCACAGGAAATGTTCTTATCGGTGACTCTAGCAGCAGTAATCACGGGATTATCAACATCGATCACGTCCATTGGATTAGCAATCACGGTATAATGATATTGAACTTGATCATCCTCCTCGGCTTCAAGGTAAAGTAAGTGAACAAAACGATCAGGAGAAGTCATCGGTAAAGTACGGCTACTGCGTCTGGCTAATCGTAAATGCGATCCCTTCAATTGATAGATGTGAACACCCACATTATTGTTCTCTTCAAAGGAGTCGATGAGTCTGAAAGATGATATTGGATTTGCTATAGGGTGTTGGTAGTTAATGATGTACTTGCTCAAGTACTTGGAGTACATCTCAGGATTCTCAATGGCTGCGTTCTTACTGAGTTGATGATGATGAAGAGCTGCGATTGCGGAGTAAGCAAAGCTGAACATAGCAATACGTACATTTATAATACTGCTAGGATCAATCACTTCCTTGGGCACCTCCAGCAGTGCTTCGATGAAATAAACTTTGTTGACCCGTGACTTCTTAGCTGGATGATCCTCAGCTGCCTTATGAAGTTCCTTATGTGATCTCTTGACCTTACCTTCGGAGGATGAATCTACCAGTGGTGTGTAGTTGCTTACCTGGGATAGTTGAGAAGCTAAATTGAAGTCCCTGGAGGTGTCTTGTTCTATGACTACTTTATCATTCAATGGAGATGTTGCTTGGGTTGGATCCATTTATACTTCACTAGGTAAACGATTTCAACTATTCAAGGCTATCGAAGTTACCAATTGTAAACTCCTGGTTCCACGATTGGTTTCCACGATTGATTTACTAATCACCAGCGTAGCAAGGATAGTCAAGAGCGTGATTAGAATCATCACCTCGAGGTAACCAACACTTCTAGATAGCTTCCAGGAGTACCCGTAAGAGATCGTCTCATAGATAGGTATAGGTAGGTATAGAAATAGCTTACAGGAGTTCCCGTAGGGAAGATGACCCCGTTGAGAAGTAGACCCCGTTAGGAGGAATCCCGTAGGAACCTTACGTAAATGGGACTATGGGACATTATCACAGAGTCCCATTTATATATTATATATAAATCAACACCTCCTGGGGATGGTAACAACGCTGACAATAGTGTTGTGAACCTAAGTCTTCAACAAGAACCACTAACATCTATCATCGATAATGATCCTGAGCTTCAACTTCAACAATAAGAAACAGACAACTAAACATTATCTGATAATAGTCAATGTTAACAGGGTGATGTCCTTCTAAATTGCCTCCAACAACACCGAGATGTTTACCAAGTACGATACTATGTGGCTATGGTAACTCAACAAGATCCAACCTTCCCTAAGCATCTTCAGATCATCAACGCTGCCTATGTTTCAACTCCCTGAGTAGATACTCTCAATTCAACTTTCTGGAAGAGAGGCAACATTGGTAAAGTCTTAATGTTCTTGCTAGTGATCAAGGATTCAGTTATCTATCCCGGCAAGGAAGTGTCTAGTGATGGAGCTACAAGGAGTTGCAAATCAAGGAGTTCAACAACAGTAACCTCAAATACCTCCTCAGAATCCTGAGCAACCAGCAGCTGCTTCAATGACTTCACCATCTTCATAATTTCCTAGTACTTAAAGTCTATGTTGTTGTAAGCAAAGTCACCCAAGATAGTAGCTCCTTCCAAGTATGAGGTCATCTCTCCGATCACCGTCCTTTAGATGATGTTCACGATACCACTTTCATTGACAGTAGCTCCTCGGCCAGTGACCATTCTCTTGCTTTGTCTATTTTGGAGATTGAATAAGCCAAAGTTGCTAAAGATGAGGAACTCGATGAAATTTTCTTCCTCTTGAACGTATTATAACAACTTCTTATCTATATCAAAACCCCAACAAACATTTAATTGCATAATCTATATATGATAGATCTTTATTTTTATGTTTCTTGTATATGTTTATCTGCAATTCTGTTAGAGATTTTTAATCATAAAACACAGCCAAATGTGTATTATTTAGAAGCAATAGAGATAAAAAAGAATTTGTATTTAACATCATACTATTATGATAGCAGATTTAAAGCGATTAGATTAATCTTATATAATTACAATAATAGTAATATATACAATATATCATGTATATATGAATATCATAGAATAAGCCATATATGTAGAATGGAAGTATATAATAAATTAGCAGAAGATAATACATTAGTTAATATTTTAATTTTTATCACTTCTTTTCCTGTAAAAGTCGTATTAAATAACAAAGCTATAATTATTAAAAATAAAAATAAAAATGAAATTCTCAAAAAGTCAAATATTACTGTTTGTATAGGAAAGATGGTTAATTTCTCAGCATACAATATGTTGATTGAAATGATTGAATCTTATCTTTATTTTGGAGTTGATCATTTTGTTATTTATAAAACATCTGCTTCAAAAAATGTGAGTAAAGTATTAAACTACTACCAAGAAAAGGGAGTGCTAGATATAGTTAGATGGAAAAATGATTTTGATTTAAAGTATGCAAAGTATAAAACTTACGGTCAAAGAGTTAAAATAAACGATTGTTTCTACAAAAAACTATTATACGACTAACAATATAATAATGACAGATTTAGATGAATTGCTTTGGCCGAATAATAAATTCACAATTATGGAAATGTTGGAAAATATTGAAAAAGTTAAGAAAAAGAAAATATGATGTATATTATTTTCAAGAGAAAATATTTAAAAGAAATTATATACCATATTTCGATAGATTTGTTCATAACATTGAAGATTGTGATATTTTTGATTATCATGATTGTTGTGATTATACTTGGAAATGGCCTAAAATGATAATTAGAAATTTAAAAAGAATTACATCATTAAGTATTCACTGGATTACAGGAAGTTTATATAATTATACTGAAACAAAAATCAACAGTAAAATAGGATATATAAGACATACAAGAAGAATTTATCCATATATAATTAGTGGATTAATAGGAAAATGGTCAGTTTGTGAATCTGATATTAGAGAAGGTATAATCAAAATAAAATCACAACTTGCTAGGTTTATAATTTTAAATAATTAAAATCTATAAATATAAAATTCAATAATTAATTTAGTACAGTGTTTTACAATAGTAATGATATACAATATTTCATAATTCTTATAAATAAACTGTCTAAATTTTCCATCTACTGTGATTGATTTTAGAGCTTTTATTAATATAATGTAAATATGAAGGAGGTATTTTTTCAGGATTTATATACCAGTCTGTGTGTAAAATAGAATATGGAGGCAAAGATCTATATGTATTACCTTTAAATCTTCCAAACATAGAAGTACTTCTTCTTAATTGAAATGTTGTGTCAATATCACATTGAACTAATGAATAATATTTATTTTTCCATATTATCTCATAATGAGTCTTAGATATTGCTTTATTTTGTTCATAAAAGAAGTAGTTGGATAGAGGATAGTAGTTTGGTAAATTGCTTACTACTATTGAAGGTCCAATAACATCTATTCCTTTGCATCTATCAAGAATGTATATATAAAAATGTAGTATATCATAAGGAGCAGTAATTAATGAAATATCACAATCAGTTAATATATAATACTTAAAGTGATTAGTTTGAGTTATATTTTTAATAATAAAAGGTAATTCATTATTCACCATTTTAAACCAGTTCTTAGTTTTAAGTTTGATGAAAATGATTTCATTTAATTCAATTAGATTTTTTAAATAGTTTTCAGTTTGTTGATAAGTTGTAAAATGATCAAGTATATATATTAATAGTTTATATTTTCTTTTTAAATGTTTAATGTTCTTTAGCAAAATTTTAAGAGAAAATAGTCTATCTCGGCTTAGTATAAATATAGGTATAATTGAATTATAGAAATAATTATTTATTTTGCTAAAATTACATTTTAACTTGTTATATACATTAATATTTTGGTTAAATATATTTAAATATACATATTCATTATTTTGATTTACCTTTAGACTAATTTTTGGTTTGTATTCATAATTATATAATATTATAGAAAGAAATATAATATTCAATATAAAAAATATGATCATTATAATCAGGATACTATCAAAGTTAGCTAGGTTAAAAAGTATTATTTGGTTGTATTTCCTATTATTTTACTTTTATCTACGCTTTGTCATATTATTAATTAAGATATACAAAAATATATAAAAATATCTAATTAAGAATAATGATAATGAAATATTTGATTTTAATATTATTCTTTTCTTTGTATAGTATATTATTATATTTGTATATATCACTAATGTATATAACATATGAGTATATTTTTATTACATGTTATTTTCAAGACGAAAGATAAATAATAGAAAAGTACATAGTTTAGAGAATTATAAAAAATGGATAGATACTTTCTTCAAGAATGTTAAAAAGAATGTGATTGTATTTACAGACAATAGAAAATTATTACAACAATATAAACCTTTAAGAATATTTTATTACAATAGTATTGAAGAAGTTCAATTAATATCAACAAGTCTAATCTTTATAAGTATCAAATGAAAATAGAGCCATGTGTATATGAAAGAAGTTGGAGAAGTAAAATGATATGGAATTCTAAGCTATATTTTATGAAAATTGCAATTAATTATTACTATTCTCCAACATATATATGGATTGACATAGGATGCATGAGATACCAACAGAATTATATTAATTTACCTGATTTAAAAAAAATAAAACAAACTATCATCTAATAATGAAATGAATTTCTTTATAACTAGAAGAAATTCATTTATTCCAGAGAAAATACTAAGTTATAAGTGCTTATATATAA
>NGBS01000999.1:0-18437 GCA_002245135.1 Proteromonas lacertae
TACCACTATTATTATTATTATTGTAACTCTGTTGTTGTTGTTGTTGCTGCTGTGGTGGTGGATTAAACTTTGGAATATTATTATTATTATTCATTCTATTACCTATTACATTATTATTCTCTCTTTTTACACCTTTCCATGCTGAATTACCTGATGCTACTACTGATGCTGCTGAGGCAACAGGTTGTGTGTGGAGATGGTTGAATAATTGGATTTGAATTCATCTCTCTTTCCACTATAAAAACAATAATATATATATTTATACTCTTCATTCTCTTTTCAATTTCTTCTTTCTGTAGTTGTTCTAATGATTTTACTGGTGCTGATACAGTTACTGGAACTCCCAAGATGATTTACTACTACTTCCAGCTAAAGCACTATTTCGTACAATATCACTCAATGTTGAACCAGTTGTTCTATTTTTATCTTTTAATTCTTCCATTTGTTTTTCTTGAATCTTATCTAAAGGTTCACTTTCTACTTTAATTACAGCTGCAGTACCCCATGCATTTCTGCTTCTGTTGCTGTTATTAATAATTGATGATTGTTGTTGTTGTTGTTGTCTGTTGTTGTTGTTGTTGTAATTGTTGCATTCTCAACTGTTCCTGTTTTTGAATTTCTGTTAATGATGGAGTTGAGTTTATTTCCATGAAGTTTTGTGGTAATTGCCTAATTACATTCGACTGTTGTTGTTGTTGTTGTTGTTGCATCTGTTGCATCTGTTGCATCCCTTAATTGTTCTTGTTTCTGTATTTCAGTCAATGATAATGGTTGTACAGTTGTTGTTGTTGTATTAGATGATTGTTGTTGAGGTATAATTGGATTATTTCCCCATATACTTGCTGTAGAGGATGTTGTTGTTGGTTGTGGAACAGTGATCTTTTGATTTCTCTTTATCCATTTCATTAGATGACTGTTGTTGTTGTTGTTGTTGTTGAATTCTCATTTGTTCTTCTTTTTGTATATCACTTAATGATATTGGATTAATCACTGGTTTATTCCATTTTACCTCATTTGGTTGAGGTTGTGGATTAATTATCTTTCTATTATTATTATTATTGTTATTAGGAACTGGTTGAATTCCATATATAATATTAGGTTGAGCTTGAAGTGGGCTTGTCAATGGAACTGACCAATTATTATTATTGTTATTTCTTTTCTCCATTTCAATGTTATTATTATTATTATTATTATTATTATTGTCTATATTTGGATATACAAGGAAAGCTTGTTTAATATTAGGAAACATAGCTCCTAATCTCTTATATTCACTGTTTTGTATTCTAATTTGTAAATCGCTAGTGAAATATCCAGCATCAAACCAATTTCTCATCTTTTCACTACTGTATGGTCCTCTTTCAATATTCTTAGGATCTTTATAATAATATTCTAACACCACTGGTTGTATTGGCTGTATTGGCTGCATTACCGGTTGTATTGGCTGTATTATTGGTTGGATTGGTTGGATTGGTGGCACTGGTTGTGGATTAGCATTATTCCATGTTGGTATTATATTGGAAGTTAATGGTATTGATTGAACTACTGGAATACTCCATGAGTTATTGTTATTTGATTTTATTGCATCGTTCTTTTTATCAATAGCAACTGGGCTTGGTTGTAGGTTTGAGATTAATATGTTATTTTGGATTTTTGGATTTTGTTGTTGTTGTAATTGTGGTGAATCACATGAATTATTATTATTGATAATATTTGAATTAGTTCGAATAACTGGAGTAAATTGAGGTAAATTGCTAGGACTAGCATTATTATCTTCATTATCAGAATCTGGTGTTGGTAATGGTGTTGTATTTGATTGACTGTTAGTAGGAACTGCTGGAACTACAGTTTGCTGCTTCTTTAAGCCATTTTTCATCATTTGTTTTAATGATTCATGATCAACGTCTTCTTCTTCACTTTCTGATTCAGAGCTACTGTTATTATTATTATTATTACCACCACTTCCTTTTACATAATTACTTCTATTCTTATGAATTACTTCGTAATGACTGGAAGATTTGTAATTACTTCCAATGGCTTGAGGTCGGTTTGGACTTTGGCTTGGCACATTGGCTTGAGGCGGAGGTGGCTGAACCATTGGTCTTTCTCTCCAATTCGATGATTCCATAGCTGATGGACGTTTATTATTTCGATTTAACAAATAGGAAGGTTGTTGATGTTCAATAGCTGATCCATTTGCTAAATGAATAATTATATTATATTATTATATTATATATATATATATCATACTTGCAGATCCTAAATGCTTAGGATGATATATATTCCCTTTTATTCCTCCTGTTGGATTTGAACTCATATCTTCTTCAACTAAACGGCCTTTCTTTTGATTCATTTTGGATACATCATTCCAAAATCTTGTAGTCTAATAAAGAATAATTATTTTTATTATTTACAAATATATACTTCTTCATCACTAAATGAAGTTAAAGTTAAAGTAACTGGGGGAATTGCTTGTTCTGATATTATTGAACTGATATCAGGCTTGTTCATTACGTTTTTTATACATTCAGGCAATTGATATTCAATGTAATGCTCCAAAATCTCTGAATGTTCAAATCTAGTTACTGTTTTCTTGCTAGATGGCTTATTATAAGCATCTCCTGGAGTTCCTGGTGAAGCTGCTGGAGGACTTGCACTTCCGCTTTTATTATACCAACCAGATTGATACTAGACAATTATATACAACAAAAATACATTCATATTGCCTTCTTCTTGTGGAAGGACTAATTCATTAGGACGACTTGTTTCGTGGGACATTTTCTAAACAAAAGTATAGTGATATATATCATATTGTATATAGAAGTGTGTAATAATAAATGCAGTGTTATAAAAAATTAATTGTATAACAATAATTATATACAGATCACAAAGAAAAAAGAAATGAATTTTGATGAATGATTGTAAAACGAATCTATTTACAGATACACAAAAATCTCTATATCTACATAATTAAAGCTGCTAAGAACAAATAATTGAAAATTTTTATAGATGTTCAATCATTTACATACTACTACATCTAAATTAATTCTGATTAAAGATATAACAATTTAACGATAGATACGAATAAATGAATAGTGAAATAAAACAAAAACCAATAAAATAATAAAAACTACATAATTTCCATTGTTTATCACTTTAAACGACTAAATATTGTATTTGTTGATGACAATAAATGGATTTTCATGGCTTTACCATCTAATTCACGATCATTATATTCATCTATTGCTTTAATTGCATCATCATGATTCACATATACTACGCTTCCACTTCCTTTACTTTTTCCTTCTTTATCATAATCTAATTCACAACTCTTTATTTCACCAATAGCTCCAAATAACTGCGTTAAATCTTCTTCAGTTACACTACTTGCAAAATTGGTTATCATTAGTTTTGTACCTGTGGACAATGGTGGTTTTGTTACTGAATTCACTCTACTCACACCATTTGTACTTTTTATATTCTCAAATTTATCATGCTTCCATTTTTGATTAATATTTCCTTCTCTAAAGTCTCTGTTATATCCACTATTGAAATTTCGACCTCTTCTCCTTCTCACTTCAAATTGCATATTAGACCCTCCTCGAATTCCATGAAATTGAGGAGTGATATCAGTTATAGCTCTTTGGTAAGGAGTTGACCTGTTATTTCTTTGAACGAATGAACGAGATGAGCCTACAGTATTATATTATCAATAATGCAAAAAATATATACCTCCAGCACCGCCTCTACCTCTTCTACCATAATTTGGTTTTGAATAGTCTTTATGATTGTTTTGAGCTATGACATCATCTAAACTTTGGTTTGCATATGCACTCATCTATAAAAATTTACAAATCTTTATTTTATACTGTAGAAAAAAAAGAAATGAAAAAAATGAAAGAATTATCAAACTAGTAATCAAATCTATTTTTCTATAAACTCTAAAAAAACAAAATTCAATAAATAAATTATATAGATTCATTAGATAAATCAAATGATGCTTCAAAACTATCATTTGTATGTAATAAATTCTTTATCCTATATTGTGTTATAAAATACCACAATAAAGTAGCAAATATCAGCAGTAATATAACGATCACTACCACTATTATCAATAAAACGTTTTTCTCTTGATGATAAACCACTTCAATTTTCTGAATTTCAATAGTAGTAATATTCTGAAAATAATCATCTTTTGAGATTAACATATCTACAAACATTTTATCTTCTATCATATCTGGCAGTGATTGCTTATAATCATCTATATTATTCTCATTGAGTGTAAATTGTAGGTTAATCAACAAACTAGGGTTATTATTTACATTAGATGCTGATTTCTCATACATCATAATTTCATTCTTACTAATATTCAAGAATTCTATAAATGATTCTAACAAATCGTGTTCTTCTTTTAAGCCAAATTCATCATAAGTTAAATTATTATATTTATGTATAAAATATAAATATGCACATTCTTTAGGTGGATTCTTCTGTTTAACTTGACAAAAACTCTTATCAGCTCCCATCCATGTTGTGTTGATTCCATTACTTTCATAAGCACAATATCTAGTCATTATGCCAGTAATATCACCATCTTTGACTGAAGATGAGTCATTATAAAAATCGTCCGTATTTTTATCACATCTACAAGGTAAATATGAAACTGAGTCTCCTTCTGTTTTACTCCATACCCTGTCTTTTGGACAGTAATTTAGAGTAGACTTTATTGTAAATGGAAGTGTGAAATTAGGATAATATGGTTTATTCCACACAAGTAATGAATATTTTGTTTCATTAAATACAGTATTTACAGTGCCATCTAACAAGCCAGTTGTATAGTTGAATATAATTCCTTCTGGTAATGAATAATTTGAAATAATTTGAAATTTCAACTCAGCTCCACGAATATCTAATGTATAAAACTGTGATTTATGATGTGGATGAACTATTATATGTGGATGTATTATTCTAGCTGTTTGAATTGGATCAACAACACAAGGGGTTATGGCCCCCCAAAAGCCATAATCTAATGAATATTTATAGCATGTTCTAATGAGATTTCCAGAGTAATATTTGGGACAAGGAAGTTTAACCACTTCACCTTCATCTGCTTCAGGCCAATTACCTTGTTCATGACATTTTGAATATATACACACAAACAAAAAGTTTATTATAAATAGATAAGGCATTAAAAACACAATAAATAGAATAATGTAAATTACATATTGACAGTAATTTTGTTAATTATTGACATTTTTAATTTGCCATGTCTTTAAACATTGCAGATATTGTTAGAAACGAACTGTCTGTATTGGATGAGCCAATTCAAGAGTATATTACACAGGTTTTGGAGGATGATAGAAGCAAAGAAACTATTCAAGATTTATTATATGACAATTTGATCGATTGTGGTATTGGTGAGGATGAAGTCAATCAAAAAATTCATAATTTTCGTAAATTACTCCATCAGTTAGATGGATCTGATTCTACTCCAAAGTCAACAGACTTAGAAGTACTAGAAAATGCAATATTAATATCACCAAAGCCTGATGAAGCTCCAAAGAATAAAAAGAAATCCAATAGAAGTGCAACATTCATTCGAAGTGATGATTTCTCAGGAGCTAAAGACAAGACTACAGAAAAACAAAAACGAAAAGATGAACTAAAAATAGAAAAGCAAAAAGCAGCTATAGATGATCTTATCCGTAAAACAAACTATTTAGATGAAGAAGGAGGTAGTGGTCCTTTCATTTCATTGGCTAGTGATACAACAACTGCAGTTGGTGATATAAATATCAGTGATATTACCATAACTGTACCAGGTAAAGATTTATTAGATAATACAACATTACATATTGTTAAAGATCATCACTATGGTTTAGTAGGTCAAAATGGTATTGGTAAGAGTACTTTATTAAGACATATCTCTAGAGGTTTAATCAAAGGATTTCCAAAGAATTTGACTATTATTCATGTAGAACAAGAAGTACAAAGTACTGAAAAAAGTGTCATAGATACAGTATTAGATATAGATGCAAATAGAGTGAGATTACTAACTCGTCAAAAAGAATTAAATGAAAGAGTTGAAAAAGGTGAAGAAAGTGAAGAAGTGATAAATGAATTAAAAGAAATATACGAAGAATTGGATTTAATAGAAAGTGATAGTGCTGAAAGTAGAGCAAGAAAAATATTGAGTGGTTTGCAGTTTACAACAGAGGATCAAGATAAACCAACTAGTGCCTTATCTGGTGGTTGGAGAATGAGAGTATCCTTAGCTGCTGCTTTATATATTCATCCACATTTATTATTACTGGATGAACCTACCAATCATTTAGATTTACATGCATGTATTTGGCTAGAAAACTATTTGATGGAATATAAAGGCACTTTAATTGTAGTTTCACATGATAGAATGTTTTTAAATAATGTAGCTACAGATATAATCCATTTAACAAAGAAACAATTGGTGTATTACAAAGGTGATTATGATACATTTGAAAAGG
The DNA here is from genome assembly GCA_002245135.1 of Proteromonas lacertae. Classification (NCBI taxonomy): domain Eukaryota; class Bigyra; order Opalinata; family Proteromonadidae; genus Proteromonas; species Proteromonas lacertae. The sequence continues at coordinate 6,501 of NGBS01000999.1, forward strand.
TAAAATTTGAGAAAGAAAAGGCTCAACAGAGACAATTAGAAGCTGAAAAAGAGAAAAGAGATCATGTGCAGAAGTTTATTGATCGATTTAGATTTAATGCTAATCGTGCTGCTTTAGTACAAAGTCGTATAAAAATGTTGAATAGAATGGAACATATTGAAGCAATTATAAATGATCCAAAGTTGATTATTGAATTTCCAGAAGTTGAAGAGATTCGTCCTCCAATTTTACAAGTTAGTGAAGTTAGTTTTTCATATGATAATAAAAGGAATATTCTAGAAGATGTTACTTTGAATATTGATTTAGATACAAGAATTGCATTAGTTGGACATAATGGTGTAGGTAAATCTACATTAATTAAGGTATATATATGTTTACTATAATATATAATAGTTAATAATGGGAGAAATACAACCAACGAAAGGATATATCAGTAGAAATTTCCATTTGAAAATGGCATTATTTACACAACATCACGTTGATCAATTGGATTATTATCAAAGTCCATTAGAATATATTCGAACTAAATACCCCAAAATTGATGAGAATGAAGCTAGAAGTCAGTTGGCAAGATATGGTATAACAAGTGATATATGTGATGTAAAAATTGGATTATTAAGTGGAGGTCAAAAGAGTAGAGTTGCATTGGCAATTCTAACAGAAACAAAACCACATATTTTACTATTTGATGAACCTACAAATCACTTAGATATTAGTACAATTGATGCTTTAAGTGCAGCTATATCTGGTTATGAAGGAGGAGTTATTTGCGTTAGTCATGATGAGTATTTCTTGAGTAGTGCTTTCTCTACTATTTATTATATAAAGGATAGAAAATTGAAGAGATATGAAGATGATTTTGGAAGTTATAGAAAATTAATTTTGAAAGAATTTTAATTCAATTTAATTCAAATTTCATTTTATGTTTTCTTTTCAATTACTAACAAAAATTTGAAATAAATTATTAAACTATTTTGATTTGAGTAGAGAAATCATTTCATCTAAATCTGGGTTGAATAATAAAGGGACAGGGCAGTGGCGGGACAAGGGCATGTCCCGGGCAAAAATTGAAAGGGGCGTCCTTTATACTATCTAAAAATAGAAAAGGGTACAATTTGCCCTTTTCAATTATTTTATTTGAATTTTTATATTTTGTGCGATTTTAGGGATATTAAACGCTATAAAAATATTTATTCTTTTCATAATTATGTATTATTATCTTATAACAATAACAAACAATAATATTTCATTATAATAATAGCCTTAAAAGTAAGGGCTTTGAGATCCTTCATCACTAAAACCTTCATCACTAGAACTTTCATTTTCATCACTAGAACTTTCATCTTCATCACTAGAATTTTCATCACTTATGTTGTTCCCCGTATGGCGGAAATCCCCGTATGGCGGAAATCTATATTGCAGAATGATTCAATCAAAACTAATATGATATTCATGATGATCGGAGTTAGTTATTAACAAATATATAGTTAGTTTGTCATATGACCTACATCTGTGATATACTTATTTATGAACTTCATTATTATCAATATTAAACTAAATTTTGAATATTTTCTATTTTAACGTTTCAGTCACTACTACAGTCTAAAATACATTATCTGATATGAATAGAATTCACTATTTTTAATGTTAAGGTAATAAAAAAGGAAATTAAAGAGCAGGCTTGAGTGAGGCTTGAACTTATTTTTTCTTTTTTCTTTTTTAACCTCCTTAACATTAAAAATAGTGAATTCTATTCATATCAGATAATGTATTTTAGACTGTAGTAGTGACTGAAACGTTAAAATAGAAAATATTCAAAATTTAGTTTAATATTGATAATAATGAAGTTCATAAATAAGTATATCACAGATGTAGGTCATATGACAAACTAACTATATATTTGTTAATAACTAACTCCGATCATCATGAATATCATATTAGTTTTGATTGAATCATTCTGCAATATAGATTTCCGCCATACGGGGATTTCCGCCATACGGGGAACAACAACTTAAACCTTCATCGCTAGAACTACCAGAACTTTCATCTTCATCACCAGAACATTGATAATCTAAAGTGTCATATACTATATTGTTATCAATTTCATTCAGCACATCTAAATTATATTCTTCTTCACTAATATCATTATCATCTTCATTTATATCTTTTTCTTTGTTTTTTTCTTTTAATAAATCATATTTTATTCTTAAAATATTATTTATAGTATTAAGCTGTAATTTATTTCTAATATGATTATGAACTATTCCCTCAATACTAAATGAACGTTCAATAAATGAGCTTGTGACAGGAATAGTTGAAAGAATATCATATAGCTTCTTAACATTTGGGTAAAAAACTCCATACATATTGTACCATATATTAGTTGATATCTTTTTCGAAAATATATCTGAAGGGCACTTTTTGCAGTATGGTTTTCTTCTTTCAAAATGATAAATCTCATTTAATGCTTTCTGATTTAAAATAGGGCTGAATTTAGATAATATATATCTTTTTATATTATCCTTCTCCATGTCTGAAAATTTATGTTTACTGTTTATGTCTAAAAATTCATATAGAGCTAAAATGCTGTAGTTTGCATGTCTAGTCTCTTTTTTTATAATGTCTTTAATAAGTTCTTTTTCACTTGATGACCTTTTCATTAACTTTCTTTTAATTTTGGTCAATATTCTGAAACCATCATTTAATGTAGATGAATCTTTGCATAATAAGTGTATATTTGTGGAAATATATTTTGCAATCTTGTAGCATTCTTTAATTTCTGGTATATCTTCTTCCTTTAATAATTTTATCTGTAATAAAATTTCTTTATTGAGTAATATTTTTCTAAATACATCGCTATAGCTTGACCATCTCGTATCACAACCCTTGCGTATTTGGATATTTTTTTGTATAATTGAATATATAGTTTCTCTAATCTTTTGATTATTATTTAACTTATGAATAATGTCATTACACATGACTATCACTTTTTTGTATTTCTCTATTTCGAATACTTTTTTACTGATTAAGTTTAGGATGTGTGCTAAACATCCAAACTTTACTACAGGTCTATTTATTTTTTTCTCTAAAATACTACTTATCTTTTTCATGGTGTAGTTGTTATCACTACTCACAGCAACAATGTTTTTAATATCTAGTTTATACTTCACTAATGTTTGAATTATTAATTCCACTATATTTTCTGATGTTTCTCGTTTATGTAAATAAATGGATTCCAAAAACGAAATATCACTGCTTTTCTTTATTGCCAAATTAATAACGTTTTCATTGGTTACTGATTTCCAAGAGTCCACAATTATACATATTTTACTGTTATCTACAATTTCCTTTACTATTCTTTCTGCTTCTTCGTTCATTGATGCTTTTATTTTGTTTATTGTTATTGACTTTGTAGTTGGATTTAATGTATATATTAGATTTTTAAAGGATTTAGATTGTATGGTTCTGAAAGCTAAGTTATTTTCTATAAGATATTTGGTCACCATTAAGTTTATTGCACGTTCATCATATCTCAATTCTGTAAGTTTTGATTGGATTAGCTTTTCACTACATCTAATTTAATAAATATAATAAATATATTTATACTTTTTGTAATGACGTTTCAAATTAGTGCAATGAGCAATAATCATTGCCTTGCACCTTCTGCATTGAATTCTGTTGTATTTTTCAAGGGGTTTCTTTAACACCACATCTTCATTAAAGTATCTATACACAGCATCTCTCGTTTTACCCATATACAATTGAAATGCAAAATGATAGCTCGAAATTCTCAAACCATTTTCTAAGTATTCAAATAATTGCTTGAAATACATTAAGTAGTATACAAAATATACTAAATAGTAATTTTGAAATAGTTTTTCTATTAGTTTATGAAATATATTATGTTATTATCATAACAAGTACTATTGATTATCAATTAACTGAAAATACCCATTCTATAGCTATACTTCTTAATTATCTATATGATATATGTGTAATATACAAAATTATTTATTATATAAATTTCATTTATGTTCAGTGACGTCAATCACCTTGAAATGTACATAATGTATATATATGCATATCAGAATATGATATACAGTATGTATATTCTATATAATTAGTATATATGCATAAACATATGATATTATATAATCATAAGAAAAGTAGATGACTATTATGCTATAATACACAATAATATATCCTTTTTAACATATGTTAGTATATCTAGATGATAATATGGAAAAGTTATAACAAAAAATCAGAAAAAATATACTACAGCATAACACATGGTAATATTACTATGCCCGAGCAGTAAGGGGCAGGCTTCTTTTCAGCTGAAAAAAAAGGGGCAAAAATAGGGCAAAATTCGAAAAGGACGCCCTTTATCGAACCCAGATCTAAATATATACTTTCATCACAATGATATATCTCATATATATTTAACTAATAGTATATAATCACTACAGTTATACGGCTATGTTAAGTCTTTCTTCATTTGATAATTGTTTCACATTAAAACTAATAGACTTGAATAAATCTACATACACATCATAAGTAATTGCTAATAATTCATGACATATCAAAGGAATAACATAATACATTGAAGATAATTTAGATATTATCACAGTAAAGATTAAAATTAATGTCCTGTATGAAATGGTTTTATGATTATTATTACTATCTGATATATATTCTCTATTAGATAATATGTATTGATATTATAATTTATACAATAATTGCATAATATTCTCTTTCAAATCATCTACATTTTTATAAAACGTGGTAGAAAATAAAGTCATATCAAATGTAATAACTCCATTAATAAAATCATTCATTTCTTTTATTTCTTTGTATAATTCAGATGATTTATCATTTGAATTTCTTATTTCTACTATTTATTTAGAATTAAAGTGGATAATTACTTATAGTTATAAAACAAAAATGATATTGAATATTGAGTTAATTGTTGATAAAGTGAGAATATATAAGTATCAGAATTGTGTTTATCATTTTTCTATAGAATATTTATATATGAATAGAACTAATACTAAACTATCCAATACAACATCAATATCAGTAAGCAATTTCAATTCTTTATCATAATTCTCTACATTTTCATTATTTTTTGTTATTTCTTTTATTGTTGATATAGATTTAGAATCATTAGAAACTATTTTATAATAATAAAGAGAAAGAGAAATATACGAAAATTTGTTTTTATTAAAACGGAAGAATCTATTTCAAGAGATGGTGAAGATATTAGTTCATATATTTCCTATTATGTATAATAATAACAATCATACGCTAAACATCTGTTTTGTTTCAGGGTTGTTTAATGTATTATTTACTTGTTTATAATTGTCATATAATGATGATTGAGAAGATAAATCTTTATCATTATAATTTATTCTTTTCTTTGATGTTGTTTCTATTTTAGATTTCTTTGGGGATGGAGCAGTGGATTTTGATTGATTATTCATTTTCTTTCTTTTGAATTGACTCATTTTTATTGGTTCTTTTTTGGTTTTATTATTTGCGTTTACTGTTGATTCTTTAACTTTCATATCACTAAAATCTTTTTCTTTTTCTTTCTTTACAGTTTTATTATTACTATTTAGGGTATTATTTATTTGTTTTGATGATTTGTATGATGAAACTGAAACAATATTATCTAAGAAAGTTTTTATCTCTGATTCTTTTTTTGCTTTTTTACTTTCGATCTTATTGATTATTTTATCTTCTATTTGCTTGGTTTGTGGAGAAAACTCTCTAGTTTTCATTTTCTTTATTTTTTTTGATGTTGGTGATATTGACCTATTATTTTCTGTTTCATTTTCAATTATATGATTATCATTTTTATAATTATTATTAACTATATTAGGCACAGATGGAACAGATATATTTGGAATGACAGCTGATTGATTAGCGCTATTATTCATCTTCTCAGAATCATTTTCTTTTACAGAATAATCTGCTCTTAATTCATTTAATTTAACAAATGATTCAGAATCTGGTTTATAACACTGAAGCAATACTATTGGACTTCTCATTCTTTGACTATTCATAAACTTTTGAGGATATTTGCTTACTAATGGTAAATAAACATTCTGTGAACTTATTAACTTTTTAATAGATAAATCTGTAAACAGCATTCTTGGTGTTTGAGGAATATAGTGTTCATTTGTATATTTTGAAGGACATTGAGGTGTAAACATTGAATTTTATTACTATATAGAAGGATTATAATGTTATATTCAACAAACAATGATTATCTATAGAGCAATTAAAATAAATAGAATCAAACAGACATTCAAGCTTTTTTCTTTCTTATCGTTCTATGAATTGTATATAGACATAAATGTTTATTAAATAGTGAAAGTAATTATTTTATTATATTTGCTAACGCTTTTAGCATTTGGGAAAACTGATAATAAAGTATTACACTTTACTTATAACTGTAGAGTATTGATACAATTTACGAAAGTAATAAAGTAGAAAACAAACACAATATAACCAGAAAAATGGAAAAATATCATAATATTGAAGTGATTCCAAATTTTTCTGTATATCTATATCTATAATCAAACAGTATACTTGGGAAATATTTATATTTGACCAAATACCTCAATAGTATACAATATAGAATAATTATTGGTAATATAATATTAGTTATACTTATGGGTTTAAGCCTATTGTATTTACAGTATCTAATTATATTCATGAAAGAGTAGTAAGTATTACATGGATTTCTAAGTTTATTTCATTGTATTTCGATTATTGTTGTTATTATACATTCATTATAGTTGTTTGAAAATTATCAATTGGATTATAAACTTTATTGTCACATTTTATAATCGAAATTTATCTAGAGTTTGTATATTTTTGTTTATAGTTTTTTAGTTAATCCAATTATTATTGTTGCTGTTAAACCCATAAAAGAAAACTTACATCGACCAGACTTCAATGTTAGATTATTCTTGAAAAAACAGAATAACATATTCATTAGTAAAATTAATAATAAAATACCTGGAGTATGATTATTTATCATATATATATATATATATATAGATGGGAATTATAGTGGAATTTATTGTTGATTTTTTATTTAGTGGACTTATATTTGCCATTGTGAATTATATGTTTTATAAATTAATCTATTTTGCTATGATAAAACCTGTTAAAGTTATATTTAAGCCAATTGCCAATATTTTCAGAAAGGATAAGAAAGAAAAATCAGATTAACTTAAATACCTACATTATAATTGAAATTATATTTATATTGCTTTTTGATGTTTTTGATGTGTGGTTATAAAGCTTTTAAAATATTTGGGTTAAGAAAATATTTTCATTAACCTATTTTTAATATTTTTATATCTTTATTATGTCATCACCAGATTTGGAAATTGGTGAAGAAATATATGAAGGTACTTTTAGGGGAACTTATAATGGAGATAGAGTAATCATAAAAAAGTATGATAAGGGTAAAATGAAGTCAGAAGATATAAAACATATGGAATGGGAAGCAACTGCTTTAAAGAATTTAAATACTAGATATGTTATTCATAGGATTGATGAGAAAGATATAAAAGAAAAAATAAAAGAGAATGGCGTAGAAGTAGAGAAAGACTATCGTTGTGTTATTGTAGAAGATATATCTGAAACTCTTAGATATTATCTCGAGAATTTTAGAAATAGACAAAGTATTGTGAAAGAGACAGTATATATCCCTCATTTATTATATTATCTGTATTTATATAGGCTGTACATCGATTTTTAGTAAATATTTTATCAGGATTAAGAGAACTCCACAAGAAAAAGAAATATGGAGATAATGAAGGAATATTAATGCATAGAAATATCAATCCAGACACAGTATTCTTATCAAATGGTGGAGAGTTCATATTAGGTGATTTGGGACTTATAAAGAATATCCCAGTGCTTGATGCAAGCAGTGTAGATATTCAATCAGCTCAAACAGTGTTTGGTCAACAATGTGATAGTGATGAAGTAACTTACTTAGCTCCAGAGACAATAACACCTAATTATGATTCTAAAGCAGACATATGGTCAGTTGGTTGTTTATTATACGAAATGTGTACATTAGAGCCAGCTTTTACAATGAAAGATTTGATGAATGGTAGGAATAATTTACAAAATAGGATAAATGAATTGAGATTACCAACTGAATATAGTGATGAATTAGATAAGATAATGAGAGATATGTTGTGCTATGATAGTAAACAAAGAAAATCGAGTGATAAATTGTTAGCTGAATATACGTATTTACATGATGATTCTGAAATATCTAGTATATAATAATTATTATATATTATAATATTAGTTAAATCTGATAATGATTTTGAGGAATTATTAGTTTATAATGGAGATGATAGAGAAGAAGAAAAAGTGATTCCACCATGCCCAACATCTCCAATGAAGCCAAATAATAGAGAAATGACTGTTGTATATTGAATATTTATAATATATTTGAATAGGTTGAGAAAATATATGAAAATGAGATGTTAAGTCCTAATAGATTAAGTATTGATGATATGATGAAACAAGATAAATATGAATCAGCATCTATTAAAGATAGAATTGTATAATTGTTGTAATTATCATTATTATTGTTGCTATAGTGGTTTTTCCCAATTGATAAAAGTTTATATGGTGAACCATACTTTACAAGTGAAGAAGAAATAATCTGTATAGTTTTATATATTAATATATTTAGCATTTAAGAATAATACATATTATTATCAGAAATATGGATCTTTAGTTCTAAATGCAATTAAGCGTCTTGGTTATAGTTATAAAGATGACAAGTTCAAACCTGATGGAAATCATTTCCTTCTTATAAAGAATGTAATTCAATCTAAGGAGGAGACTGAATTTGTTAAAAGGTTAATTATTAGTATGAAGTTATTACACTTTAATTTATTTGTATCATTTTATGAAAAGTTAATTCATGAAGCTACATTAGAACCTACTAAAAGAAAATGGTTTTTGGATAATTTTAAAGATATGTATAATATAATATTTGATGTTATAAATATAGATTAAAAGATGATGAATTTTATAAACATGAATATGAAGAAATGAAAAAAATACTTAGAATTTAGATGAATGGCAGAATGAATTTGATATTATATTATGTCATGACTCGAATATTTTTTGTTGGTTGATATATTGATAAACCCAAGAATTAGATAGAAAATTGCACATCTTGAACAAATTCATAGTTTGTTAAGATTGTTGTTTTATACTACTCATACATCATCCTCTTTAACTGAAGAGAATTAACATTAATATCAATTTGTGTTTTAATGTTCAAGCTTTTTTGTAACAGGCTTTTTCATTTTAGAATTAAAAACACAACCTTAATATAACTTAATACACATTAATATAAAACAACATCTAAAAACATTTTCAATTCTATTTTCAATTTTCAAATTTTCATTCTTTCTTTTTATAATCAACATCTTCAAATTATTTATCATTCTCTCATTTAATAGAATACTTTCCTTTTCATTTACATTACTATCACCTACATAAACATTCAAATTATCTAAATTACTCATAACGCCTACTTTTTCTATCAACATTTTAAATTCTTTCATAGTCATCAGATTCTCACTGAAATTTAAACATTCCAAATACTTTAGACTGCTAAAAATAGATATTAATATTGGAATATATTCAATATTATTGGTATTACTGTTAAAACTGCTAATTTTATTATATTGTAAAGATTCTACATTCAATAGCTTTAAATCTAACTTCTTTAATTTACTACAACAGACAATATTATCACTAAAATGCCATATTTCTTTATAAAGTATAAGGAATAGAAACAGACAATTCTGACAGATTAGAAAGTGTTTTAAATTTTCATATACTGTATCATAATACTCTATAACATCAAATAGTTTTAGTTTTTCTAACCTTACTAAGTTACTTAAGAAATTACAATCATGTATATTGTTGTTATTGTTCAGATTTATATATTTCAATTGTCTCATATTCTTCATATTATTATCTAAAGACTTCACATATCTCTGCATTTAAACTATTATCTAATAATAATAATAAACAATGATAATAATTGATACTATTAATCTCTAGCTGTTGTAAATTAGTTAAATATTCAAATTGACTGATAATTGTCTTTAATTGTACACAACATAATTTATTATAAGCAATATTTAAATATCTAAGATTTATTTAACTGACATATGATCAAAGGTATTTCTTCATGACTTGTATTTGTCTTTTCAAGATTCAAACTAACCAGATTACTGAGAAAACGAAGTGTATTAGAAAGAGTCAAATAATGATTGGACTTAAATGCATTATCTAATCCAATATATATATATATATAATAACATTAGATATATATATACGCGATATATCTAAGACCTCTAAATTACTCAAACTGCTTATTGATATTAATATATTGTCTAATAATTCATCATTTAATTCATTATCTCTTAATATTAATACTTTCAATTCATTTAAACACATCATATCTTTTGCTAATTTGTATGATATTCCACCTCTATGATCAGTTAATGATAGATAGTTCAACTGAGTAAAACATGATAAAATTGACTTAAATATGATATACGTGGTAAAGATATTTCAAATAAAGCTAATTAAGATAAAAATATGCAAATAAATACATGACAAATTTAATTCTTTCAATTTTGTTAAAATAGATAATGAAGATGTAAAATTGGTTAATGTATTACTAGATATTGTTGTACCTTCTAATTGAAATGATTCTAGATTTGTCAGATTTGTGATTGTTCTTGTCACATATTGGATATCCACTTCACTAAAGGGATTGGCTATATAAACAGTAATAGAAATATATATACTAAGAAATAACAATGATCTTAATTGAGCAAGTTTAGTGAATGTATAACAATAACTTCTTAATTTTTCATTATGTAAATACATTGACTTACACGTAATATTCTGTAATTTCTTTAATTGTGTTAACACAGATAAAATCAAATCATCACAATTTGATTTTGGTGAAAAAAGATTTGTAAATGTAAGTGATTTCAATGATGTGAGATTATGAAGCAAATTATACATATAACTAACTTCATTTTCATTAAAATCACCTATTAATTCAATATCAATAATTGATGGGAAATAAGTAATACAACTTATTATATATTTTAATATTGAACATTTTGGTGATTCTATTGTATATTATCAATATTTAATATATATATATATATATATATATATACTATAAATGACTATACTATCTAAATCATTATTAATTCTAAACATTTCAATCATTTGTGACACAGGACAATAATTCATTTTTATTATATTAAATGAATCTACATTCTTATTGGATAATAGTTGTTTTAATATTTCTGTTAAAAAGATGTGATCATAATTAGTAAGCTTTGATTTTATTTTACATATAACAGATGGATATGTTTTACATATATTTAACATTAATTGATATAGTTTCATTGACCAAACATTTTTCATTATAATATTCTACAATAAACGACATTAAATCATTATTCAAATAGAATTGAGATTCAACTAACGTGTTATTATCATAATATTCATTAGAGAGTAGAAATAATAACTGTTCTTTCGATAAATCTATTTGATAAGATCAATATTAAAATAGATTATACTGTTATTTTGAACTAATTCATTAAAATATGGTTTACTATTTATCAATTTGTCAATTTCTACAAATTCATTGGTCAGTTCATATATTGTCTTTCTTTGATTATCATCTAATACCAAAATATGATTCAAAATTATATTAAATGGATATTCTAATGCATTTATCTTATTCCGTATAATATGTTCTAATTTACTATTGTCTTTATACTTAAAATAATCTAATAATAATAGTTTATATGTGTTTTTATCATCTTCAATTAAATATAC